>JAODAL010075002.1:0-14167 GCA_025379985.1 Phyllomedusa bahiana
TGGGCTTGCCCGGGGAATTAAATCCCCGGGGGGGGGGGGAAACCTTTTGGGCCTTTTTTCCTTGGGGCCCCTGGTTTTTTTTTAGCATTTGAGGTTTTTTTTTCCTTTTGGGGAACCCCTTTAAAGAAAGGGGTTTTTCATTTAAAACCCGATTTTTTAAATTTTAAAAAGGGAAAATTTTTTTTTTTTTTTTTTCCTTAATAATTCGAACTTTAATTAAATCAGAGGAAAATTCCACTTTTTCCCCCTTTTTGGGGCAAATTTATATGGGTCCCCCCTTTAAAAACCCCGTGAAAACTTTTTAAAACCTGACGGAAAACAAACCTTTTTAAAATTTTTGTTTTTGGGTTTTTTTACCAATTTTAAGTAAAAAATTGCCAGGTTTTTCCAAACCTTCCCCAAAAAAAAGGGGGTTTTCCTTTTTGAAAAACTAAGGGTTTCCCCCTTTGAAATGGGACCGGGTTTTTAGTTTTTCCCTTTTTAGAAAATGTTTAAATTCCCCAAAAAACGGTTTAAGGGCTTTTTTAAAAGGCCTTCGTGTGGGGCCTTCCAATTTTTTATGGTCCAAAAATCGGGAAACATTGGAAAAGGGAAATTTAAAACCTTTTGGTTTTATGTTTTTAAAAATTTTTCCCAACACGGGTTTTACATTTGGTTCAAAAAATTTTAGGGTGGTTATTTAAAGGTGGCTTCCGGGGTTTTGTTTTTTGTCCATTATTGGTTTTTAACCATTAAATAAAAAAATTTTAAAGTTTTTGGCCCAAATAAGGGCATCACCATTTTACAGGGCCCTTTTTGGGCTGTAAACAGGGGGTTAAAAAGAATATTAGTGGTTCATAATAATGAAAAATTCCCGGTGTATATTTTGGCACTATTGGCTGTACACAGTGGTTAAAATTAAATATTACGGGTGGTCATAAAAAAATTGCCCCCGTATTAAATGTGGCACAATTGGCTTTTAACAGTGGTTAAAAAAAAATTTTAGCTGGGGGCCCATAATAATGTCCCTTCCCCGGTTATATGGGGCCAAAATTTGGGCTGCCTTTTAAAAGGGAATATTTTTTGGGGGTCATAATAATGAACCCCCCGTATAAAATGGCCCCCTATTGGCTGTATACAGGGGTTTTACAAAAAATACAGCTGGTTAAAAAATAATTTCCCTTCGCTGGTGTATAGGGTTGGCTGAAATTTGCGGTCATAAGGGAATATTATTGGTGGCATAATAATTTTAACCAACGGTATATATGTGGCACTTTTTCACTTTTTAAAAGGGGGGGTTAAAATGAAAAATTAGCTTTTTGGTAAATAAAATGTGATTTCCCCAATGTATTTTTTGGAAATTATTGCCTGTACACAGTGGTTAAAATTTGAATTTTGGGCTGGTGGTCAAAAAAATTTGAAAAAACCAGTATACATGTGGCCCTATTGGCTGTATACAGTGCTTATAATGAATATTAGCGGGGGTTTCATAATAATTAACTGCCGGGTGTATATGTGCACTATTGGTTTTAAACACATTTGGGTTAGGGCTGGCTGTTTTAAAAAAAGGGGGTTTTGGGGTGGCACACTAAAATTTAAAAGCATCAGATTCCAGTGGAGGCCCCCAGTACACGTGCTTTTCCTGGTTGCTATGGACAACTGTTGTAGCCACTGGTACACCAGACCAGAAAGTCACAGAGAGCCGACCTCATGAATGTACAAAATTTCCCCCCTAAAGGGGCCCCCCTGAAAACACGCAACAGTCCGCCCCCTACCCCCACCCCTCCCCAAAACAGCACGCAGCAGAGGCGTGTACCAGCCGTGCACTCGTCTGTGCACACACGGCTCCAAGAATACAAAGGGGACACGCTGACCTTCACGTATCCTTTATTTCCAGGGGCTGCCATTGTTTGGGGGCTCTGCTCCTGGCCTCTTACCGCTGGGTGTACTTTATTAACCAATTCAGTGCTGAACTGAGGTAATTTCAGGGCTTTAGTGGTATATCTATTTTGCTGCGCTCCCCCCTCCCTCCCCCCCGGGTTTGGAACTTTCCCCTTTTTATATTGGTCTTTTGGGTGAGTGGGAAAGGCGGGAAAAACTGCTGAGGGAATCACGGGGAGGGGGTAACAAAATGCCCCGGTAACTTTCGCAAATAAATACAAGGGTTGGGAGCGTCGTTGGGGGCGGGGGTTGTGGGCTGGGGAGTGTACGCTTGTGCTGGAGTCTGTGCTGTGTACTGACCCGGTCAAAAGCGGGAGGGGTTTACCTGCCCGGAAAAGGGCCTTTAGCCCGAAGCCGCATGAAATTTTAAACGGGGATTTAATTTCCCCGACTCGCGCCCATGACTGGCAGGCACAGGGTTAACAGGGGCAGAGGGTTGAGGGTAACCTTTTTCATTGGCCTGGGTTTTGATGAAAAAAGGGAGCCTCTGCTTCCGTACCACGAACGGCTAGACTGCAGCTGTGATTGGCAGCGCGCCGCAGCGAATCAGACCGGGGCCCAAACACAGGGGCGATTGGGGGTGTCTCAGCGTGCGTGGTTTTTGAAAACGGGAAAACGTATTCGCGCGTACATCCAAATGATCAGTGCAAGGGGGCGTGTACTGGCCACGCCCACAGGGGAGAGGCTGAGGAAGTGGGAAGGTTCGAGCCGTGAAGGGGCGGGGCTTCATACAGGATTCTGATTCTACGGGAGGGGCCGGGTAAACCTGAGGGGACGTCGCATCCAGACTAGAGACACCGCTCGTTCGAGAATGTTATGACTGCACCAAAAGCTTCTCGTAGAAGGGAGGGCTTCACACGCCGCGTTTATTGCAGCAATGTATTTTTTTTTATATGCCAAAGGCGGGGGCGGATTTCAGAGAAATGTAGAGAGCTTCTGCCTGCAGGATCCGCTCGGGCTCTGGTTCAGAATTCCAGTCGGTATTTTATCATCTTTTCAATGATTTTGGAGGACCTCTGTCCATGGTTTGCAGATGCGCCCGTCCCCCAGAACCATTGAATTGCACATATTTTGCCTGAAAACCGGGCACAACATTGGGAATGTTCCAAATTTTCCGGAACGCTGGGGGTGTGAAAATGCATTTAGTGTAGACTACTGAGCGGATTTTCTTTTAACCCCTTAAGCCGAACGCCTGAAAAGTAGTTAATGACCAAAACATTTTTTTAGTTTTTGCCTCCTTGCGTTTAAGCAGTTGTAACTTTGTTTTTTCAGTGACGCAGTTGTATGAGGCCTCGTTTTATTCGAGACAAGTTGTACTTAATAGGGGAATAGTTCACTTATTAATAATTGCAGTATTTTTTTTATTTTTTTTTTTCCACCATTCACATTTCACACTTAATAACTTGTTAGATTAATTCTACAGGTTATTACGGTCGTGTGGATACCTAATATGTGTAGGTGTTTTTGTGTAATTTATGCACAATAGTTTTTTATTAAATATTTTTTATTTTTTTTTTACACTTTTTCTGTTTTTTGTTTTTTTTTTTTTTACTTTTTTTTTAAAAATTCCATGAAGGGAGAACGGTGTTACATTTTTTTAAAATATTTTTTTACACTTAGTAATGTATTAGCATATATGAATATGCTAATACATTATAATCTGTGTCAGTTTGATACAGGCAGTGATCAGGACAGCACACAGGCTGTCCTGGTCACTGGCTTAGTACACAGACAGCTCTGGGTCATATAGCCCCGATCCCAGCGCAGCTGCGGCGCCGGACGTCGCTGCAGATGAACGACCCGCACCAGCTGATGTCTAAAGTTGGCGGGCGGTCGTTAAGGAGTTAGTCTATGGAGATGGTTGACAAAATCCACAAACTGTAAAATCTGATGAGAAAACCCTGCCGTGTGGACGGAGCCTTATAAGACCTATCCGTCTCTCATGGATGTACGGTCAGTCAGTAAGGGGATGTTCACACGGTGTGTTGGATCTGTTTTTAGATGTGTTTGGATCCGTGTTTCGGACCCTAAACAACCCTCAAGCACGCATCTAAGCAATGAGCAGTGGGATTTACGTTGCGTTCAATGTAAAACATGCATCAGTGTACAGACGAGTGATTGCTGATGAGTGTTTTACATGCGTCTTTTGGATCCATTCAAAGATTTATGTCAATTCTTGATCCGTTTGATGCAGCAGACATCCTGTTTCAAACTATACGGTGCATTTCTGCTGCAGCAAAAACGCATCCAAACACGCACCTGCATGTTGAATGCGATTTATGCAGAACTTTTGAAAGCGGTTTTTGGATCTAAAACGGATCAAACACACCGTATGAATATACCCTGAGACCAATTGCTGATCTGCTGCCCTTGCTTCTGCTGCCTGGAGCCCAGATATTTTGGATTTGGGTCTCTTACCCCCTTTCCCTGATCATGTGATTGAAAGGTTGTGTTTCCTCCATAAGGACTATGTTCACATGGCTTAAAATGGGACGTATTTCACCCCGTAATTCGCGCCGTACTGTGCTAAATACGGGGTGAAATCTGTCCCAGTCGTTACGGTAAACCTCAGTTCTCATAGAGAACTATGGATTATGTCTCCTCTCCCTGCTCGCACAATAATGAAATCAGGAGAAACGGAGGTTGGTCTATGGGACCTGTAGTTTTCAGTGCTGTCACCAGCACAGGTGGCCACCCTTTTGGAACATGTAGTGTCCCGAGAGGGTCAACATAGGGTTTTGCAGAAACCGTCCTGTGCCGTTGTGGCCATATTTTTGTTGAATGAAGGAGTTTTCTTTTAAGCTAGGTTCACACTACATTATTGCATATATTTGAGGTATCTATTGGTGTAGTAGGGAGAGGTTACCCAACAGATATTATGACAGCCCTATAGAGGTAACTAGAGCAGACACTCTACTGTGTGGACTACATTTGCTCTATTTGTCGGCGGTACAAGCGTTTTCTGTCCGGGACACAAGTGCGGTGTAACAAGCGTGTACCGCCGACAAATAGAGCCAATGTGAATAGATCACATTGGAGTGTGCCTGTACTATTCACCTCGTGGTGTCTGATGGGGGTATCCGATCTCTCTGAATCTAGGCAATAACTTAGTGTGAACCAAGCCTTAAAGGGATTGTCCACATCATCAAAGAGTCTTTCAAATAGCTCCCAGGTCCCAAGTAAAATAAAGTGTGTGAGATATATATTCCCTCGGAGGCAGAGTGATCGAAAATAGAAGAAAAACGAATACTTTCCTAGCTGTCCCCCACTGCTGCAGCTCCTGAGCAATCAGCGATCGGCTCCTCCCCACCTCTGCGTCCTCGACCAAACATGCTGGATTGTAAGTGAATAGAGCATGAGCCTGTGCTCTGTATCCAGTTGAGAATCCGGAAATCGAGAGGAGCGAATTGGCAGCAGCTTGAGAGCTATAGCAGCAGGGGAGGGAGTATTTTTATTTTTATTTTTTTAACCACCCGGGCCCCAATGGAATACATTTTTTGTTTTGTGGACAGCCCCTTTAACAACTTAACATTCCATAGAGAAAAAGCAGTCCACCCAGTGAAAGCTGCTGTAACCATATTAACACCTTAACAACACTGGACGTAAACTTACTGGTAAGGGGCTTTGTAGCGGTATCGCAGTGTGATCCCACTACATAGCTGGCGCTACAGACAGCAGTTACAGTGCAGGATGGAGCCGTCGCCATCCCACGCTGTTTAACTGTGTGCTTCGTTTCTTACTTCGATTGGGACATCATTGGTAAGATTGTTGTGTCCTGATCGCTTAATATGGCAGCTGGAAGCCTTGTGAAGGCTTCCATCGCCGCCATGTTTTTTGTTTCACTACTTCCTGCCCCAGGCTGCCATATTGGTACACCCTAATGCATTAGGCTGCATAAATGATTGTGCCTCATAGTGGTCAAGTACCCTAGGGGGACTTAATGTTAAAGTAAAAAAAAATCTTTAAAAGTGTAAAAAAAAATATATATATATATATATATTTTATATATAATATATATATAAAAATATATATATATATATTTTAAGGCCTCGGTCACACGGCTTATTTCAGAACGTATTTCCCAACGGATTTCCGATGTAAATACGTTCTGAAATCAGTTGAAAATTTCAGTTGCAAATAAGTGCCACTAAGTGTGGCACGTATTTGTGACTGATTTCCCGACGGATTCACCATCAAAATCATTGTAGGTGGTGAATCCGTCCGAAATAATTGACATGTGATTGTTTTTCCGTCCGGATTGCCGTCGTCAATCCGCGGCGGCAATCCGGAACGGAATTTTGCGTCGTGTGAACGACGAGCCGTATTTTCTATTGAAATCAATAGAAAATAGCTGTGACTTATTTCGGCCGGATTTGCCGACGGATTGACGATCGTCAATCCGTCGGCAAATCCGTCCGAAATAAGCCGTGTGAACGAGGCCTAAAAGTTCAAATCACCCCTCTTGCCATTTTACAAATAAAATAATATAAAAGTTACACATATTTGGTATTACCGCATCTGAAAAAGTCCAGTCTATTAAAGTATAACTTCACTTATCCCACATGCTGAATACCATAGAAGAAAAAGAATTCCAAACGTGAAAATTGCATTTTTTTGCCCATTTCACGTCCCCTAAAAATTCGAACAAAAGTGATTAAAAAAAAAAAAATAAAAAAAAGTCGCATGTATTGCAAACTGGTAGCAATAAAAAGTCCACTTCAGCCCGCAAAAAATACCCCATCACTGAAGTCCGTAGGTGTTGGTACAAAAAAGTTATTTTGCATTTTTTTTTAAAGGAACTAGAACATAACGAAAACCCTACATGTTTGATGTTGCCAGAATCATATCAACCTGCAGAATACAGAGAACATATCATTAATACCGGAGAGTAAACTCCCTTAAAAATCCCTGCAAACATGGTGCAAGTACGTTTTTTTTTTTTCACATTTTTACCTACTTGGAATTTTTTTGCAGTTTTCCAGTATATTCTATAATATATGAATAACACCATTAGAAAGTACATCTTGTCCCACAAAATAAAGCCCTCATATGTCTATGTGGGTGGAAAAAAAAATTATTATGGTTCTTGGCAGGCTCAGAGGACAAAACGAACATGTCAGCCAAAAGAAAGTAAAGTTCTTTAGGGGTTTGTAATGATTATTCCTATTTAGTTGCCCCATGACCCTGTTACTGAGTGCTCAGAGGTCACATGACTGACGCTACGTTTGGTCCAAACAGTTACTGCATGTGAGCCATTACTATGGACAGGAATATGGTCTGTGCCATTTTTTTTTTTATCTAGAAAGGAGCCTACTACATTGGTATATAAAAGCTAAAGAAGCATGTGTACATGTATATTAGAAAATTGTGTGATTTCCTTTTATATACATAATCAATAAAATTTGGACAACCCACATAAAATTTTACTTATCCCCTTAAGCTGAACGCCTGAAAAGTAGTTAATGACCAGAACATTTTGGCTATGTTCACACGGCTTATTTCAGAACGTATTTACATCGGATTGCCGATCGTAAATACGTTCTGAAATCAGTTGAAAATTAGTTGCAAATAAGTGCCACTAAGTGTGGCACGTATTTGTAACTGATTTCCCGACGGATTCACCATCTCCAATCATTGAAGGTGGTGAATCCGTCCGTAAATAATTGACATGCAAAATTTTTTTTTCCGTCCGGATTGCCGTCGTCAATCCGCGTCGTGTGAACGACGAGCCGTATTTTCTGTTGAAATCAATAGAAAATGGGCTGTTACTTATTTCTGACTGATTTGCCGACGGATTGACGATCGTCAATCCGTCGGCAAATCCGTGGCGAAATAAGCCGTGTGAACGAGGCCTTTTAAGTTTTTGCCTCAGAGTTTCAACAGTTGCAAGTTTTTTATTTTTTCAGTGACGCAGTGTGTCCTGCATGAAAAAACTTTGAGATTCTCGGTTCACATATTTTCATCAAAAAAAGCTTAAGCTGCCCACGACTTTCAACGTGATCTCAAGTCGGGCAGTCCTATGCTATCTTTACCTCTCAATAGAGCCAAATCCAGGCCTCTCACTAGGTCAACCGACCTCCATTATCCAGAGAGAAAAAAAAAAAAAAACACCAAACCTGCAAGCTGCACTTTTATGACAGCCTGTGAAAGTGGGCGTAGTGCAGAAAACCAAAATGGAGGCACCCTTTCTTCCCCCTATAGATTAAAAGCAATATACACCAAATACAACGTATGGTTCTGCACAAAAAGACATTTCTGAAAAAACTATGAAAACCTGGGTGCCACTGGAAGGGTTGTGGCATATATATATATATATATATATATATATATATATACGCCCCACCATACTAGCGGCACACGACTGCAAAAAGGGCAATACATTACATGGAAATCCCTAAAGAAGCATTTATGCTACGGTATCTATCATACATGAAAAAACTTTGAGATTCTCGGTTCACATATTTTGATCAAAAAATGCTTAAGCTGCCCACGACTTTCAACGTGGTCTCAGGTCGGGCAGTCCTACGCTATCTTTACCTCTCAATAGAGCCAAATCCAGGCCTCTCACTGGGTGTGTCCTGGTCACTGGCTTGATACATAGACAGCTCTGGGGCCACTCTAGGTCCCCAGGGCTGACTGTGCAGCCATTCCCCGGGCTCTGTCTGGTCACCAGGCGTTCCCATCCCATCACCCGACAGAGCAGGGGAACCCTCTGATTGCGCTGCGGTAACGCACCGCCGCAATCAAAGGGTTAAAGCATCGGGTTGTGGCGTTTTCCCCCGATGCTCGCAGGCGATGACCTGGGGTCAGGGCTGTGTAGTACAGCCCGATTCCAGTGCAGTTGCGGCGCCCGGAACCGCAAACCCCAAAGTCTACAGCGACGCCGAAAGACATCGCTGCAGATGAACGACCCGCACCAGCCGACGCTAAAAGATGGTGCGCGGTCGTTAAAGGGTTTTGCCACTTGCTACAACCCAGCCTCAGCAAACGGGGACATGACTGTGTATGCGCAGTTCTCCTTGTTTTTTTTTTGTTTTTTTTTTTATGGCCATTCTGAATATTAAAAAAAATAAAAATAAAAAAATGGAAACACGGCCATACTCACAGCTAGGAAGCTGAAATTAGACTAAACAGCACAGAGGCAGCAAAAGCCCCATGCTACATTGAGAAAAATACCCAGGTGCAGTTAATTGGTGGTAGCCAATACATCTCACCACTAGGGGGCCAGAAAACTGCACATTAAATTGGTATATGTTCACATAGCATGCAAAAAAAAGCCACAGTACCAAACATTGGGAGACTGTACAGATGCAAAAATACCCGTAAGACAGCCGCTCGCACATTTCCATGCATGAGGGGGCGGCTGCTGGTATTCTAATTGCATTTGCTCCTCAGTACTGTTGAATATAAAAAACTTTTTTCCAGTATGTGAAAAAAGTTTTTTTTTATTCAACAGTACTGGAGAGCAAAGGCAATTAGGATACCAGCAGCCGCCCCCCTCATGCATGGAAGGTGTGCGAGCGGCTGTCTTACGGGTATTTTTGCATCTGTACATTCTGAATATAACCTCAGCTGTTTTGGAAACTCCCAGTTACTTGAATGGGAGAGAGCTGCTCAGGCGCGGCAGTCTCCCCATTCACTGAGGCCGGCTCGTAGTAAGCAAATGGCAAAATTCCTTTAATGTTAAAGTTCTAATGATTTATTTGTAAATCTGCATTTTTTCCTTTCTTAATTTTGGTTTGAAAAAGTGTCTAGAATGAGAGTTTTACTTTATAATTCTACAGTGAAACATAAAGCTTTAGCTTTATTGTTATTTTCCACATAGCTGTTTTATTGTCATGTTTGTGAATGGCTTTATTGTTCTGTTCCTTAGCTTTTGTCAAAGATATTTCCCAGAAATTTCAACGACTGGTAATTTATCAGACCACAAGCTCCATAAGAAGTCAACAAGTGTGAAACCAGTAGCTTAAAACACATAGAAGAACTGGAATCATCGGTCTGGGGAACAGAATAAATCTTGTGGGATGTGTTTGCAGCCTGACAGTAGGAATAGAAAATGTTCCCTCAGGAATCAGTGACACTCGTAGAAAAGCATCATGAATATATTAAATAATACATCACCAAGACAGATGACACAACATACTGGAGTGTTACTTGGACTTGAATTATTTAGGTGTAATATTCCATTTCATAGACAATCACAAGAAAGCTAATAATAAAAAGACGCTAAATGTTCACATTCTAAAATATTTATTTGGTGGCGGCCGGAGTATCCAATACTTGATCAGTTGGCCTTTCGGAAGAGAGATTTGGATTGAACATTTTCCCCCGCAAAATGTCATTCAGTGCCACAATTCTGTTCACTCCTCCATCCGGACAAAATGATGGAAAATGTCCATGCAAAGTTGAAAGTACCCAAGGTGGCTCAGTGTCTGTTGATGGTGCCACCCCTATCTCGGTCAATGGGCAAGGTGTTTCAGTGCAAGGTTGTGAGCAGTTACTTCATCTCATCTATCAGCGAGTGGAGAAAGCGGTGGGGCTGGCTGAAGCGGCGCTCAACGTTGCCAAGGCAAACAGTAGCCTCCTCAGTGAGCTCCAAAGCGAGGTCACTAGTCTAAAGCAAGTGATTGAAAGGCCGGAAGCTCCAAAGACACCACCAGATCTCAGTGCAAGATGTAAGTTATCGGAGGAGGAAGAGGCTGAAGAAATTGGGGGCGTTCAGGTCGTCATCGAGGAGCTGAGACAACTGGGTGCGGCTTCTGCCTCATTAGTTCCAGGGCTTCACCCTCCGATTTTGGACAGGACAAGAGAAAGCTGCTTAACGGTGTGTCCCCCCAACGAAGCTCCATCCCTCATTAGCCCTGTGCATTTGCCGGTAAGGGAACATGGTGACGTACTGCAATGTATTTTATATGGCTTAGGCCCTGTTCACACGGCGGGTTTTGGCGCGGTTGCCGCAGCCAAAACCTCGCCCAAATCGCGTCCCGACGAGGTTGATCAGCGGGTTTGGGGCGTGGTTTTGGGCACGGTTTGTGGCGAGGTTTGCACCCATACAATTTTATAGGCAGGACAAAACCCGCGCACCAACCGCGCCGAAAAGCATGGCGAAAACCACGCCGACACCACGCTGAAGACTCGCTGCAAGAATTGACAGGCGACTTCCCAAACGCGCGTCAAGGCCGCAGCCAAAACCGCTATGTGTGAATAGCAACGCGGTTTCCCATAGGAAACCATGTAATGAACTGGGGGCGTTTGGGGCACGATTTGGACGAGGTTTTGGCCGCGGCAACCACGCCGAAACCTGTGGCCATATCCGCCGTGTGAACAGGGCCTTACTCTCACACTTATTGCGTAGTGATAAAGTGCAGAATACATTACCATTGGCCTTATATTCCCTCAAATCTAAGCAAACCTGCAAAGTGTTCGAAGTGTGCTTGGTGCTTTCAAGCGTGTCAGTAGCTTTGGGTAATGATTACCTGCTGTTAATTCTTTCATTTATGGCTTCTTTGATCAATGACTGCAGTTTTCCTGCATTACCTACAGTAGTCTGAAGGCGTCCCTTTTCCCCCCCCTGCCCCGCCCGTGTCCGCGGCCCCAAAAAAAAAAAAAAAAAAAAAAAAAAAAAAAAAAAAAAAAAAAAAAAAAAAAAAAAAAAAAAAAAAACTACAACCCCCATCATGCCCACTATAACCTATTATACAAATCCTTGTGGGTAGTTTAAGTTTCCAAACAGCTGGAGGGTCACAGTTTGACACCCCTGCACTAGCTCAATCTATTCAGATGGTCTTCTTGTTGTGTATAAGTGAGCACTTGGGAGGACATGTATGAAAACTGTCGAGGTGTATGACTTTCTTTGTTGCCCATAGCAACCAATCAGAGACCCACTTTAATTTTTTTCAGAGCATTATATGAAAGGAGAACTCTGATTGTTTGCTGTGGGCAACAAAGACAGTCTTGGGGCTTGTCCCCACGGCAAGGGTTACTGGTCTTTTTTGTTTGTTTGCAGTTTTACAATCCGACATACAACGCTTCCCCATAGACTTTAATAGAAAATCCGTGCAGTAGTCCCCACTGCACGGATTTTCTGCCGGACGGTCTTTTACACCGCCGGTGGTGCGAAAAACTTAGAACATGTTTATTCTTCCTTCTGGTTTTCAGACTGAACATGTGGATGCAAAGGGGGACAACATAAATTCGCAAACTGCGGACAAAAGCCGTCCCCTTGTGTGCCCAAAAAATACTGAATACCGGTCGGGAAATAAGACCAGTATTTGGTCTTTGCCATGTAAACGCACCCTACTGCTAGACCGTTTTCATACATAAGGCCCTGTATATTTCACATATTCATTATGTCATGACCGTGGTACCTGTCAGGGGTGCACAACATTTTTTGTTCAAGGGTCATATTTTACGTCTCCCAGGGGTGGCTGTAAATCTTAGAGGGAGATCTCCCCACCTGAACCTTTCATGGCACTTCACTTGTAAACATCTAACATGGCTGAGAGGTGTTGGCACAAGCTGATATATGCAGAGTCCAATAGCTTACACAAATAAGCGCCTTTATTGTCTCAAGTCAATAATATAAAAATTCAGCAATACTTGCAGAGATAGAAAGTCCTGTACATTGTCCAAAAGACTTCACAATGTCCATGCGTGCTGGAGGATTTGCTGTTTGACAGGCGGCCGTGCACACACCTGTGTATATTAGAAGGATTGAGAGGTCTTGGTTACACTTTAGTGACAGCCAGAGTTCAGAATCAGTGCCCCTTCCTTGGTACTCCAGAAAGCGGGTATGTGGCGTGGTCCTTGTAGTGGGTTTTTTGTTAACAGTTTTTTATTAATATTTTTAAAGGTAATAAAGTCAGTTTACACACCAAAACAGTAATAGTTCCTTCAAATATAAGTGTCAAATGAGAACAGAGACCTTAAAGAGAACCTGTCACATAGGTTATGCCTCCCTTGCTGAGGACAGCACAAGCTAGTGTCAGACCTGCTGTTTCCAGCGCTGTGCCCCTTATTCTGTAAGATGCTGGAGTTTTCGTGTATTCAATGCTCAAATCTGCAGTTTTCAGTCAGAAGAGTCATTCAAAGAGTCAGTTTTTTTTCAAACCCTGTCCACCTGAGGCTAGCCCCGCCCACCTCAACTGATAAACCTATTACTTTGAAACCGTTTTCCCGATTGTAAGCGTAGCGGTTTTTCTTAGGGGGGTCCCTAATGTAAGACGTACCCCGAAAGTAAGGGGCGTGCGCGGCCTGATGACTCACTGCCCGTGCCCCGGGATGGGGAGCGGGAGGCCGGGGAGCAGGAGGGGCGCGGGCGGCCGGGGGCAGCGAGGAGGCGGCGCGGGAACGGGGCACGAGGAGCGGGCGGGGAGACGGGGGGGGCGAGGAGGCGGGGAGGGGACGGGGCGCGGGAGGGGCGGGGGGACGGGGCAGGGGGAGCCAGGTAAGTGTTTTTCTGCCAAGCCGGCCCTATACCCGCCTACAGCTGGCCCCATACCTGCCCCATAGACATACCCCGAAAGTAAAATACTGCCCCAGCTGGCCCTATAACCTGCCCTTGCATACCCCCAAAGTAAGCATAATGGGACTTTTTGGGGGTAAAAAAATGTAAGGGACCTGTCTTACGATGGGGAAACACGGGTAGGAAAAATGTGAAAATGGGTTTCCCGATAGTAAGAAAACCCCCCATATAAGAAGTAGCGGTGTCTTAGGGAGGTCCCTTTAATTAAAAAAAAAAAAAAAAAAAAAGACGTACCCCCCACCCCCCCCCCCCCCCCAAAGTAAGACGTAGCGCGGGGCCTGGTGACGTCACTGCCCCGTGCCGGGATGAGCGCGCGGGAGGCCGGGCAGCGAGGGGGCGGCCGGGAGGCCGGAGCAGCGAGGGGGGCCGCCCGGGGGGCCGGGGGCAGCGGGAGGGGGCGCGGGAGGGCCCGGAGCAGCGAGGAGGCGGCGCGGGGGGCCCAGCAGCGAGGGGGCGGCGCGGGGGGGCCCGGGGCAGCGGGGGGCCAGGTAAAATGTTTTTTGCCCACAGCTGGCCCCATACCTGCCCCATATAAGACTACCCCGAAAAATAAGACATGTGGGGCTTTTGGGGGGGAAAAAAAATGTAAAACGCTGTTTATTCGAGGGAAAAAACCCGGTGGTAGAAAATGTGAATGTCAGGGGCGGGGCTAGCCTTTGGTGGGCGGGGCTAACACCCCCGGGGCCCCCCCCCCCCCCCCCCCCCCCCCCCCCCCCCCCCCCC
>JAODAL010075003.1:0-14167 GCA_025379985.1 Phyllomedusa bahiana
GCAACTTTTTTTTTTTTTTATTTGTAAAATGGCGAAAGGGGGTGATTTGAACCTTTAATATTTTACATTTTTTTAAAACAGTTTAAAACATTAAATTTTTTCTTATTTTAAACTTTGAGTCTCCCTAGGGTGCTTTTACCTCTAGGGGGCTCAATCATTTATACACCCTAATGCATTGAAATAGACAGGGCCATTATGGCAGTTTTACTACTTCCTGCCTTTACAAGGCTTCCAGTGCCATGTTAACCGATCGGGTGAGGAAACGGTGCCATCCTCAATAAATTTAGACGTCGTGGCCATTTTTTGCCACAGCATCTAAAGGGTTTAAACAGCGTGGGATGGCACAATCCTGTGCTGTAACCGCGAGTGTTCACTGCAATTAGAAAGATAACACCTGGCAGCTGTGGAGCGGGATCAGCTGTAATCCCCTACACAGCCATTGGCGCCACTGGGGACGTACCCATATGCCCAGGTGGCTAAGGGGTTGAAACTGGTTTTAATTTTTTTAATACCAAAAAGTGGTTCCACTAGTATGGGGGATAAATATTTATTAGCAAAACCACTATATACAATAAAAACTTACTATAAGCATACAGTGGGTATTCAGACCCTTTTACATTTTTTACTCTTCGTTTCATTGCAACCAATTGGCAAGATCAAAAAAGTTCATTTTTTTGCTCATTAATGTACACTCCGCACCCATCTTGAAAAAAAAAAAAGAAAATGTAGATATTTTTGCTAATTTTTTAAAAACAAGATAAACTGAAATATCACATGGTCTTAAGCATTCAGCCCCTTTTTGCTGTGACACTAGTATTTTAAAACCACATGCTGTTCATTTACTGCTGATCCTCCTTGAGATGGTTTACTCCTTCATTGGAGTCCACTGTATAAAAATAAAGGGAAATGCATTTATAGAAAGGTTTTATGGTAAAATAGTGGTTTTGCTAATAATATTCATCTCCCTTACTAGTGGCATCCAAAGATTAAAACCAGTTTAATATAATAATAATGAAATATGCCCTAAATATAAAAAGAATTAGCGCATTTAAAATCACATTCTTTTTTAAAAAGAAAACACTGGGGAAGCCTGTATGAGGCTTCTGCTGCCATGGGGAACTGATTGCCCCGTGCAAAAAACGCTCTTCATTCAGTTAGACGCCCGTTAAGCGCAGGATGAAGCCCGGGTGAGCGCAGTCGCCGGGTCCCTCCCTCCACACTGCCAGCACTTTTCCAAGCATGGCCGCCGGCTGCATTGAATGCGGCCGCATTGAGCTGCCACTTGAGCGATCTCAAGGCAGCAGGAGGTTGGAGAGGAGGAGAGAGGAGTTCCTCTCCAGCCTCCTGCTGCCCTGAGATAGCTCAGGGCGGCAGCTCAGTGCGGCTGTGTTCAATACAGTCGATGGCCGCACTCAGCACAGGGTATTCAGACTATAAGACGCACCTTGTTTTCCCACCAAAAATTTTTTGGGGAAAAAGTCTCTTTTAGTGCGAAAAATATGGTACATGACAAGAAGCTGCATAACTAAGCATATCTAAATAGTTGCAGGTCAAAGTTATGTATGATATAGCCAAGATTATTGTCTATCAAATGGTGGGGGTCTCAGTTCAAAGCCCGCAGTGGATGGTGAATATGGAGCCTGAGATTCAAAAGTTCAAAATATTTTTACCCTTTTGCTTGTCAGTGTATTTCAGGGCTGTTTAAGTAATATAAATAAATAAATTATATTAGATATTTATAATACTTCAGTAATGAAAATTAAAATGTTTAGTTCATGTCAAACAATTTGTTAGTCATTTCTTTGGTGTAATTGTTTTATGTGTTAATCTAAAAAAAACTGACTGGATTTTGTTTGGTTGCTATGAGCAATTACTGTACTTTTTAAGGTGGTAATTTTATATTACTATTCCATGAATTCTTTACTGGATATCATACTGTCCACCATTTACTTCTTTTGAATGGTGTGGTAGAGATTGTATTTCTGATGGAACCTTGATGGAAACCTGACAGACCAATGAGTCAATAATATTCATCATTATTACTTATGATTATTTTAAATTCAAATATTATGTAAGCCATGATGGACGTGTAAATAGAGCCTTATAGATTAATTGCTTGTAAACAATACCTACATATCTATGAAATGATCATATATATTTACAGACTAAATGTGTATTTAATTTTAATTGTGGAATTCTAAATTTTAATTTAATTATCAGTGGCATTTTTTAAACATTATTAAGGCTGTATTCAGTTTTCCCCTGTTATATCCATATTAATTGTTATACAAAAGCACAAGAACTTGACCAAATTTTAACATGACAATATTGTACTTTAAATTGTAACAATAAGAGCATGATTTCTAAATGACCACAATTCAAAATATTAATTTCAAATTCAAAGAAATATTTTGGTTGCTTTTTCATCTCAAAGTATGAAAGTTGTAAAACTTGTAAAATAAACCTTGACATCAGAATGAAATATAAGAAGATCTAGAGACACATCATTTGGTTAACATGACCCGATCATCCCTTGTACTATAAAACTCAAGCTGATGTCCAGTAGATGAAAATTTAATAAAAGAAAATTTTTTTTGCCAAGGAAGGGGGGCACCTTAAAATACTAAAAATTTAGGGGTTTGACATAAAAAGCCAAAATTTACAGTAGAGGCTGTATAAAACTTTTTTAAAATTTTTCGCTGGGGGATGTAGGGGCAATACAATCATAGCTCTAAAAATATGCATCTATTTATGGCCAAGTAAATACATTAACCAATTTTTCCCCAAACAAAAAATTGAAAAAAGGCTAGGTCCTTACTTGCAGAAAAATATTATCCAAAACCCTCCCTTTGATTTGGGTAGAAAATTTAAATTCTTTTTGGGTTCCCCCCAATTTCCCCAGCTATATTGATTTTTTGCAAGGGGTTCACTTAAACTTCCAAGATTTCAGATATGTTTTCCTCGGGTTTTGTTTTTAAAAAAGTTAATGCATAGTTTTGTTTCCCACTACAATTTTTATACACATGTTTATGTAGATTTTTTTTTTTCAAAAAATTCAAAAAGTTCCAAAGTTTCTGTATTAGAAACGTTTTTTTGCTTTCAAAAGCTATTGTTTTGAATTTAAAGAACACATTTGGGTTTTTCTAGGGTTTTCGATATCTATTTTGCGTGATCTGGGAAATGGAACCCTGGGATCAGAAAGGCAAAAAATTTAAATTAAAAAAAAACCCCCTCCAATACTGCTCTTTCGGGAAATTTGAGCAATATAAAATTGTTTGGGGGCAATTTTTCCCAATTTTATAGACCTTTGCAATAGTATTTTAAAAGGGCCCATTTGTTGAAAACCAGGCAAACAATACTTGCTTATACGGGCTAAATCAGTTTTTGCCAATTATAAAAAAACCCCTTCTTTTTTTTTTTTAAAAAATTTTTTTAAAAAAAATGCATATCTTACATCGTGGTTTTTTTGAAATTTTTTGGGCATAAATTTTTTTGCAAAAATACTTCGTTTTTTTTTAAAAATTTTCCCATTCATAGGAAATCAAATCCTCAAAACAGTACATAGACCCTTCAACTAGGGCCCACAATAAAATTGTTTTCCCTCACAGCTTTTCGGGCATTAATCTAGACTTTAGTCAGGGTTGAAATTTAATATGTCAAAATCCTTTAGTAGATGCTAGAAAACCCATATTTCTTTAAAGATGCACAGCACTTATAAAAGAGCAGATTATACTCACGGAGTTTGGGTTTTAAAGGGCCCGCAACGTTTCGGGGATTTATCCGCCAGGGAAAACCTCCTTTTGTCAAGGTATGGCGGGGGCAACTTACCCCCCTTTCCTTTTTATAATCAACACATCGCCTTTTTTGGTTTTGCACATTTTAAAAGAGGGTTTTTGTATAAATTCAATCCAAAACCCCCATAAGGCCCCCCGTTAAACGGCACTGGTTTTTTGGTGGGAAAATTTTAAGTGAATTTTTTTTTTTAAAACCCGGGAAAAAAACTAATTTGGAACCAGTGCCCCATGGACTCCCAATAAAAAACCCTGGGGCCTGACCGATTAAAAACTTGTTTTAAAAAATCGATTTTGGCGGTTTTCTATTAACAGTTAAATTTTAAAAGGGGCCCGCTGAAACCCCAAAAAAACGGGACCGAAAAATTCCGAATCAAAAAATGTATACCGCGATTGTAAAATACCATCAATTCTGTAAAAGAATCCGAAGGCTTTTTAACATTGCTATGAAAAGGCATACCCCAAAAGGATATTTTGCATGTGGAAACAGATCATGTAAAGGGTACATTATTTAAACCAAAATTTTCAAAAAAGCAAGGGAAAAGGAGTAAGCATTATTCCAAAAAACTATTTCATAGTTTTTTTAAAATATTGAAACCTTTTACAATTATTTATTTTCTATATGATTGAAATGTTTTTATTACATACTTTTTTATTTCTATTTTAAATTTAAAAATTCGGGAAAAAAGGGGCTACACCCTGCTTATAACCATAAAGCTGTGAAAGGATTTTTTATAGTCGGGAACAATTTTTGGGTTTTTTGGGTTTTTTATGGGGATACATTTGGGGATTGTAGTTTTTAGCTTTTCTTTAAAAAATTGAATTTTTTTGCATAACATAAGGGGCCCTTTGAGCATAAAGGGGGGTATTAGTTTTACCCAAAGCAAAAGCAAGGTTTTTTCCCGTATAAATGCTTTTTATTAACCGTGCAAATGAAAAGTCCACAGAGCAAATTGCTAATTTGTAAAATCATATACCTTTTTTTGGACTATGTTCCTTGTTTATAAAAAAAGTCCCATGACTTTGGTTGTCAATGTGTCAGAGATTTGTTGTCTTTTGAATTCCATTTTAAATTTAAAAGAAATTTTTTCAACCAAACTGTCATTTTCCCTGAGAAACCTTGGGTTTCATCCGGGAAAAAAAAGGATGAAAATACATATTTTTTAAAATAAATTTGTTTCAGTAAAATTATATTTCGGGTGGGTGTTTTGGGACCCCGGGAATTCTGATTCTTTCCCCCCAAATATTTCTAACTTTTTTTTATAAGCAGATATACCCAAAATTAAGGGGGGCCCACAGGTGATATGTTGGAAAATGGAACAAATTTGGGACCTGGAAATTTCTTCCATTTGGCATGTTTTTTTGACGATGCTCTGAAATTGCTCATGGGGGGCAATTTTCACCCCCCTTTTTACCCCCCCTTTAGTTTATACAGGATATCAAATATTCTGGCAGAATGGGAAAGAAGAATTTGAAAAACATCAGACTAAATGGGTTTGGACATATACGGGTTTCCCCCCTTAGACATCGGAGCGCACTGGGAAGGCCTGATGGGGCCCTTTTTTTTCCCAAAACCCTTAAAACAACCAGGGAGGGTTAACTACAAAAACCCAAAACAAATTCCAATTGATTAGGGATTTTTAAAAAATAAACTCAAATGTTTTTTAAGAAAAACAAAAAATTTTTACACTTTTTTTGTAGACCTCCCCAAAAATTTTTGGGAAAAATTTTTCAGATTTTTGATAAAGGCAAACTCGGGCCATTTTTGATATAAATAGGAATTTTTACCCTTTAAAACCCAAGCACCCTTTAGAGTATTATCAATGTACTTAGCTACCCAGGGACATCCTGGTTTTTGGGTTGCACAAAAATTCGGTTCTCTAAAATCCGCCCTTTTTTTTGTTAAATAGCATTGATAAAAATTAAAAGACCTGATTTTTTTGGTTTCAATCTTTTCCCCTTGTTTACATCCTTGTGATGTTAAAAAAGTTAAACCCAAAAAATCAAGAAAATATTAATATTTTTAATTGTAACTTAAATTTCCACTTAATATTTTACCATTTGGGGAGTTTTTTTTTTAAAAATGTGTATGCTATGTAAGATAATATTTTTGTGGGAATATTTCTTTTAAATTTTGTTTTCTTATGGAGGTTACTTGATTTTTGGGGCTTTTCCTTTTAAAACCATAGCCAAACCCAATGGGCTACTGCTTCAGACCATAGAGGGCCCCTTCTGGTTTGGAACTTTGAAAAATTTTTTTAGAGAATTCCCCATGTTTTAAGGCTTTTTGTCAAACCCCCACAATGGGGGGTTTTTCTGATATTTTTCCCAAAATTACTGTCCGATTGGCGCTGCCCCCCGCACATCTCGCGGGGCCCAAGGGGTAAAGATTTTGATTATCTTTTTTCTAAAAAAAAAAAATTAATTCTGCGGGGGAAAAAGGTGGTTGCCAGGAGAAGGTCGGCCAAATGGGGGAGAAAAGGCAAAAAGAACACTAAATTAGAAAAGAAATGCCCTCTCAGATAAAATATCTCCTGTTAGTTCCTAAATCTCGGGGGTTTATTTTGTTTGGGGGTGGGGGGTTAAAATGCTTTTTTTCATTTTTCCATGTTGTAAGGGTTGCGCCGGGGGCCCTTTGGTTGGGACCGCGGTCGCACCCCCCCCCCGCGGGGGGCCCCCGGGGCCGGGGGAACGGGGGGCCCCGGGGTTCCGCCTCCCGGGTTTTCGTGGCGCCTCCCGTCCCCCATCCCTCCCCGGGCCCTCCCCCCTCCGGTCCTCGCCCCCTCCCCGGCCGGGAATGCTGTGCGCCCCCCCCAACCCGGTGCACGCGGGTTCACTTTACATTTAAAGGGACAGTGCCCGGAAATTTGGGGTTTTAATTGCCGGGCGCTGCCCGATAAAAATTTTTTGCCCCCAACGTCACTTCCCTGCTGGATCTTTTTTTCCTCCTCCCTTAGTTAAAGCTTTCCCCCTAAGTTTTTTGTTCTCGCCCTACCGGTTTTACCACACCTCTTGCTACGTTTTCCCGATTTCCGAACCTCTGCCGCCTGCCCTGACCTTCCTGCTGCCCAAGGGCCACAAACCCCTTTTGCCCCCTGCCCTGCCCTTTTGGGACTAGGGTTTCCCGGACTACGCTTTTTGTCCCCTCGCTGCCCCTCGGCCGCCACCGAAGAAAGTCACGTAGGAGGGACAAACCTGGTAGCCTCACCCCCGCAGAAAAGTCCACCCCCTTTTCGCGCGGGTTTGGGTTTAAAACCGGGGCTATTTAAAGTTTTCCTTTCCCCGGGCGGGTTTTAACTATATCGCTTGCGGGGGTTTCCCGGGGGATCCACTACCCACCGGGTTACAGTTAATCCACCCATGGATCCCCCCCCGGGTCCCCCTGCCGAAATCGGGGATTTTACTTTTGGGTTTGCCCGCGTCGCAGAAAAATCGCAAAAACGGGGCCAGCAGTTGGGCCAGCTCTCCCCCAATTGATCCCGTCACTCCTCGCTTTCCCAGCAACAGTCCCCAAACCCTGCGGCCCCGTCGGGGGTCCCCGTTACGTCGCCGTTCCATTGGCTCCCGGGGACCCAAAGCTTCGCCCCCCTTCCCCAACCCCAGCTTTCCCCGGGTTTTCCCAAGTCGCTGGGGTTTCATTACCCAGTGCTCTATGCACATAAAAATGATGGCGGATCAGTTTCCTTGGGAAAGGGGTCAAAGGGGCCTTCGTGGTGACCCTTTACTTTTGGGGGAAGGGGCCCTGGTTTGGGCAACTCCTCTCTGGGACAGGAACAAACCCTGTGACTGGGGGAAATCTACAAAATTTCCCTTTCCGGGAAATTCCGCCCCCGGGTTTTCAGGAGCCGGCACGTGCTTCCTCTGCTGGCCCCCGGCCCTCTTGAACCTTTGTCAAGGCGGAAATCCTCGGGGGGTTTACTATGCGGTACAGTTTCCCTACTCTGGCTTCGGAGCTATGTGGAATGATGCCGCCCCTTTTGTGCCCCTTTTTAAAAAGGGCCCGTCCAGCCCGGGTTTTAAAAAAGCTTTGGCAGCAAGGGGACCTCCCGTTTCCCCCCTGAGTGAAAATAATTCATCTAGAACCCTTTTTGATGTAAGGGTTTGCAGAGAGGGAGGAGGGGCTGCGTTTAGAAAGAGGGCACTGCACCCCCCCTCGGCGGGTTTTCCCTCTGGCCCCCCGGTTTTTTAGGGATCCTCCATTAAATGTCTCCTCAAGCCTCTGGGTGGAAACCCCTGCAAAATTTGGGCCGGGCCCAGTTACGGAGCAGGGGCTGAACCCCTCGCCGAACCCAGAACTAGTCTCCTGCGCCAGCCCGGACCAATTTTTCCCCAGAAGTTGTCCGCTACGGGCCCCAGCTGTTGGGAAACTTCTCACACTTTGGAACCGTAGGAGGGGCGGTTTCCCAGGGGGCAGTTTCCCCCCTCTCCACGTTTGTGTTCCAGTGGAGGTGAATCTTTAGGGGTTTTTCTTTTTTCCGGGTTCGGCCTTCCCCGGGTTCGGGGTTTCAGGGAATTCATCTTTGCCTCCTTTGGGAACCCCGGTTCCGCAAAACCCGGGATGCGGGGGTAGAAGCCCCCTGCTTTTAAACTTCGGTTTAGTGGGGGGGCTTCCCTTTCCCTTTTGGGGCCCCTCCAGTACATAACCCGGGCCGGGGGACAAATCCGTTTTGGGGGCTCTGCATAAGGAGGAAAGTTTACATTTCCACGTTCGTCCCGTGCTTCCCCGGCGTTTCCCCTTGGGGTTTTTTTTTCCCGGCTGCCCAAAGTCACCCCCTTTAACCCCGATTGGAAGACAAGGGGAAGTCCTGCGTTGGGGACCGGAAAAGGGCCCGAACTGTTTTCTTGGAAAGGGGCCACGCCCCAAAGCCTACCATTTTCCCCCCCCCGCCCCCCGCCGTCAAGCCTTTTGCTAGGGTCTTGGGGCCCAAATACCAGGGCTTTGGGGGGTGGGATTCTCCGAGAAAGAGGCTGAATCGCTGCCACCCACATTGGCCTTAAACGCTGTCCCAATTGACCTCCCCCCCAGGAACCAGGTTTTCCCCCCGGGGGATGGGGTTTTCCCGCTGTCATGCCAGAACTCAAAGGGCCCTGTCACCCACATTGGGGAACTGAAAAAAGGATTCCCTTCGAAAGTCCCCCCTCCCCCGCCGGAGCCCGGGTTTTTTTTTCATGCAGAAGAAAGGATGGTTCCCTCCGTCCGTGTATAGCTACAGGGGTCTAAAAAAGCACCCTAAAAACCGCTTTTCCCCCTCCCCCGTCTCAGAGAATTTTTTTAAGTCTCAAGGGGGCTAAAGTGTTTTCCCAAATTTTGGGTCTGCGAGGGCCCTTAACCTTAAACCCAATTCGGGGGGGGGAAAGAGTTGGGAAAACGGCGTTTTAAATACCCAGATGGACATTTTTAGTATCTTGTGATGCCCTTTGGGGTCTGGAAAGGGTCCAGGGGGGTGTTCCCCAAAATCGTTCCCAAGGATTTTTCCGGGTTTTCTTGTAACCGGGGGCTTGTGTAAACCCAGAAACACTTCCCGAAATTTTTTCCTCTGATCTTGGACTCACCCGGGGTCAAGTAAAGCCAGGTTCTGCAAACTTTTCCCGCGCAGCAACCGATTGCGCCCAAGGGTGGAAAAGTTATTCCCCTCGGACCCGCCTACCTTTCCTCGGCTTTCATGTTCCCCCGGCTGAAGGCCTTTAAAAAAAGGGGGCCCCGCAAAAATCTCCCCCGGTTTCTGCAGTGGCCCCGTCCCGTCGGTCCTTTTGGGAAAAACGCGCTTCCTGGGCTTCGCGAAAAATATTACCGACAATTTATTCCCCACTTCTCCCCTTGGTGGCCCATTTGTGGGCCCCTTACTAGGAAGAATGCGAAAAACCCGGGAGGTGGCCTCCGGAGGGCCGGAGAAGGGGGTTTGTGGGGTTTTAAAAAACGGCCTTCCCCACGGGTCCTGTCTTGGCCCGGCCCGATTTTTCCCAAAAGGCCGTTCTCCTTGGGGGGGATGCCTCTTCCCTGGGGGGAGGGGGGGTTCCCCCAGCAGAGAAGCTCCCAAAAGGGAAGGTTTTTCAATGTTGGGGGCTTTTTCTAAGAAATTTTTTTGCCGGCTAAACGAAACTATGCCCTTGGGGAAGGGGGAATCTTGGGCCCTCAAATTTTGGCCCCAGAGGAGGGCGACATCTTCTTTGGGGGGGGCTCTTCCCTCCAATCAAACATCTTTAGGACTAAAAAATTTTGTTGTATCTTCAGACGGCCCCCAATTTTAAACCCTGCCAAGCCCCCGGGGGTTCTTTTTTTTTCCCCACGGTTTGACTTTTCATATTAAAATTTGGGCCTGCTGAAAGGAAAGCAAAAGGGGGATGCCCCCCTCTCGTGCCTCGGACGTGGTTTGGTTTAAGAACCCGTGTCCAACAAAATCATTTCCCCCAAAAGGTTGGGTTTAGTGGCTCCCCCCCAGGTTCCAAAAAAATCCCTACGGGCAAGGGCGTACGTGCCGGGCCGGGGACTCAGGGGGAAGATTTTGGGGGTGGGGGGGATAGCTCCCCCGGTGGCTGCAAACCCCGGGGCTCGAATTTAAAGCCCTTTTATTCGCGGCACTACTGGTGGCCCCACTCTAGCACAGGATGTCAAGGACTACACCCTCGCCTTGTCACTTGTGCTCGGGAAAAAGGGGCCCCTCCCCCACAGGCCCCCTGGCCTCTTTTCATCCCCTGCCCCGTGCCTGAAAGAATCCCATGGGGGAACCCCTAGCTAAGGACTTTGTCACGGATCTACCAGGGCTCCTTGGGGAATTCGGGTTTATTTGGGTGGGGACCCAAAGGGTTTTCAAAGATGTCCCCCTTTTTTCCCCTCCCTGGCCTGCCGTCTGCCCCACAATTGGGGTAGTTTTTCTTCCGGGATGGGCTTACGGCTTCATGGAAATTTCCCTCAACATTGTCTCCCCACCGCGGTGTTCAATTTTTTTTCCCCCTTTTTGGGTTTTCGGGTTTTGCTCCCATCTGTAAGTCAAATGGACTTTTACGGCCTATCACCCCCAGTCCAAAGGGCAAAGAGAGGGTGAACCAAAATTCTGGGGAAAAACCTTTCGTCACCCTTTTTGTCCGGGATGGGCAGGACAACTGGACCGAGCTTTCTCCCGTGGGGCCCTTTTTTCATATAACCATCGGGATCGGAATTTCTGCCGGGGTCTCCCCCTTTTTGTAGGGCAAAGGCCGCCACCCGCCCCCCCCCCCCTTTCCCCCGCCTCCTAACTTTGGTTTTGCCCCTGCAACGACCAGGTTTCGGGATATCAAGGCCATCGGGGAGGAACGCGGGGCCCTTCTTACTTTTGGGGGCCCCCCGCCGGGATGAAGTCCCAGGCGGACAAAAGGAGAAGACCTGCACCCGACGTTTCTTTCCGGGGACCAATTTGGCCTCTTCAAGATAAAGTGCGCCTGAAGGTCCCCAGTAATTTTAACGGGGGTTTCCCCGCGGGGGCCCCTGGTTCAGGGCCGCGGGGGCGCCCCCTGGAACCCCTTTTCCCCCCCAATGGGTCCCCGGGGGGGACGGGGGGTCCCCCCCCCGGACTGCACTTGCCCGGGCGTGCTGCCCCCATTCCCCTCCACTCACCTGGCCCCGCTCCCGTCCGTTTCCCCGGCCCCTGCCCGGCCCGGGAAGCGTGTGCGCCGCGCGGGGTTCAAAGTCTTTTAAAAAGGGGCAGTGCGCCGGTTTAAATTTGGGGATTTTCCCGGGGGCCCGTCCCTATATAAAATTTTTTCCCCCACGGGCACTTTTCCCCGCGGGGTCTATGTTTTCCTCGTGCCCTTAGCTAAAGGCCCTTTCCCAAGTTTGTTCTCGCCCCAAAGGGGGTACCAGACCTCCCTTTCAAAAGTTTTCCCCGACTCCGAACCTCTGCCCCCCTTTCCCTTTACCCCTTTCCCGCCTGTTCCCCGACCCAAAACCCCCGCCTTCCCCTTTCCCTGACCCTTTTCCCGCCGCACTACTACATTCCCGGACTGCTTTGGTTTCCCCCGCTGCACCTCAGCCGCCCCGCAAGGGAAGCCACGTGGGGGGTTATGACCTGGTACCCCCACCCGCAGGGAAGTTTCCCTCCCCCTTTGCGGCGGGCTCTGGTGAAAACCGGGGGTACTTAGATTTTCCCTTCCCTGGCGTGGCTTAACTATCATCGCTTGCGGGGGGTCCCGGGGGGATCCCCTACCCAGCCCCTTTCACATGGGGACCGACGTGGCTTTTTGTCTGACCCACCAGGATCTTGATGGCAAATTTTTTGGAGATTATACCCAAAGTGTTGTAAAGTGGCAGCGCACCTTTCCCATGAAATTTTAAAAGGTGGGGTGAACACCTTTTTCCTGTCCTGTGATTTGGGGGGTTTTACTTTTTTTTTTTACTGGTTTTTTTTATTTTAGAAAATGGGAAGGTGTTTTAACAAAGGGAAAACTTGGGGGTGGGTATTTTTAATTTTTAAATGGGGGGGCGCAACAGATATTGTATGTGGGCTTGTGGGGGTGGGAAAATGGATTTGGGGAATATGGATGGAGGGCATCTATAAGCCCACTTAAAACATGTTCTATCTATGATATGTTTGAGTGTGATAAATGTGTGAAATCACTTGGTATTGCACAATACATTTGTTTTGCACCTGTACTATGTGGGATTTTTGTGTTGTATAAAGTTGGGAATATGCACACATTTTTGTTCAAAAGTAAACCCAAAATTAATATGTAAATTTTAATTTTAAAATTTGGGTGGGTTTGGAAAGGACCCCCAAGATCAACCCGCTCTGTGGGCCCCCCGGGCCACCCAGGGCCCACCCCGCTTAAAAAATCAAGCAAAAAACAAAAAAAAATGTTTATTTACCCTTTTCCTAAATGTTTTAAAAACCCAAACATTTAGGAAGGGGAATACCCCTTCTTTTATGAGGTTTTCAAAAAAGGGTCGTTGTTTTGTTTTTTTTAAAATTTGGGGAAAGAGTTTCGGGTTGGGAGAAGCTTAGCTCCCCTTCACTTTAAAAATTTGGGAAAAAAAAGTAAAAGTGGGTGGACAATATGGGGATGATTCTTTGCAAAAAGAAAAGAAAGGGGAAAAATTTAAAAAATTACAGTTTAATGCATTTCTGGCCCTCACCAAAATTAATCATGTCACTTTTTTTTTTGCCTCAATAAGTTTAACTAGTTTAAATGAGCTCTAAAAAAGGGAATTTCACTGGTCCAAGGTTTAAAAACAGGAAGTCCCAAAATATATAGAAGTTGAAACCTTTTTTTTCAACCTACCCCCAAATGTTTAAAAAAAATCAACTGTGCCAAAAGGGTTTTTGAAATGGGCCCTTTTAAATTCAGGAAAAATTTTACCTTGTTTTAAAAAGTTTAAAATGAAAGAAAAAAACTAAATCTGCACTGAAACAATTTATTTCCTTTCAGTTTTCTTTTGGGAAAAAAATGGTTTGTAAACCTCCCCCTGTGAAAAAATCTCTGGGTTTTTTGGGACAAGAGCACAATGATTTCCTCCCCATGGACAGAAAGTGATACTATAAAATTCCTTTTTACAGTTTGATTGACTTTTTTTGCCCTTTGCAAAAAGGGGTCTAAAATGTCCTCAGTAGTAATCTTTCACATTCCTGTTCAAACCCAAGGGAGAAGTCATTTTAAAAAAGCAAAGGGGTTTTTTTTTGCCCGTCTTTTTTAGCAAAATGCCCTAACCCTCACAAAAGCTACATTTAAAATATACTATAAAAACAGGGTAGTTGATTAAAAAATTTGGGGTCCCTGCAGTCCCCTATAGGGGAGCTTTCCAATATTATTTTTTTTTTTGAGTTGAAAATTTATCAAGGGTTAAAAGGGCCCCGTTCCCAACCTCCGGGATTTGAACAAGGTTTTTGGCCCGCGGGGGTTTTTGAACCCCGGTTTCCGCGGGCCCAAAACCCCCATCCAATTCGCGCCCAAATTTTTTTATAATTTGGTTTCCCATGGGGAAACCCATTAATATTCACACGGCCCGCGGGGGTTTGGCCCCCGGCTTTTTGGGGGGCCCCGGCCCTTTCCGGCCCTGTTTGAGAAAACCCCTCCTGTAAAAAACTTGGTGTTGCCCCGGGTGTTGCCGCAAAGGGGTCGTGGCGGCTGGTGCACGGGTTTGGGGTCCCCGGTTTTTTCCCCCTGCCCACTAATTTGGTTAAAGGGGGGGAAACCCAAAAACCCCAAGCACGCCCAGACCCCGCCCCACTTGCGCCGCGACCCCCCGCCCCCGGGCCTGCGCCCCAAACCTCAACGGGAAAACGCGAGTTTGCGGCCCCAGGGCGGGGGGCAAGGGTTTGGCCCCCGGAAAACCACGGCCGGTTTGCCACAGCGGGGGCCCCGGCCCAAAAACTGTCTTTTGAAATGCCCTAAGATGTAAATTCCCC
>JAODAL010075004.1:0-14166 GCA_025379985.1 Phyllomedusa bahiana
CAAAAATTTCCCCGACAAAAAACCTTAAAAAAAAGTTGAACAAAGTTTTCAAAAACATCCCCATAGGTGTTACTAAAAAAAAACTTTTTTTATAAAACACATTTTTATATTAAATTGAAAAGTTTAAAAAAACATAAAAAACCCACATAACATTTAAATAATTGTAATTGCAAAACCCGGGCCCCAGAGAAAAATTTTTCCTGGTCCCCCTCACAAATGTTTTGCTTTCATGGTGAGTAGAAGGAAAGGGCGAATTTCTCAAAAATTCGGGGCCTTTTTGACTTCGGGACAAATCGGGGTTAAAAAACAGCTATTTTCCCGGGTGCAGAGAGGGCCCGTAGGGTGCTGTAAACCCTTGGGGCCATGCTTAAATTTTGCAGAAGGGGGCTTGGTTTGGTCTTCATACAATGCTGTTTTTTTAGTAAAGAATCACATGACTGCCGCCGGGTATTTAAAACGGTTAAAACCCCTTCCCAATTTCCCCGGGCACTTTACGGGGGCCAAAAATGACCAAAAAAAAAGAAGGGGGGGAAAAGCAAACCCCCGACAAGGTTAAAAGTACGGCGCACTGGAAAAAAAACAAGCTCTGAGGGGGTAAATTTCCCACCATTTTGGGGTCAAAGAACACAGAAAATAGGGTTTACAAAGGGGGCTGCCACAAAAACGCAGCCCATATGGGGACGTCCAAAAAACAAGAGGGTTTCCCCTGCGAGGCCACAGCATCCGGTGTCCCTCTACCCGGCCAATGGTTTTAACCCAACACTAGGTCCATACACTTTCTCCCCAGATGAAAATCTACAATCCCCAAACCCAAAAGTCGATGGGTTTTTTCACACACAAACCCTAGTTGGCATGGGCCCCAGCAGGGAGGGGCTTTTCACCTTTTCTATAAAAAAGGGATAAATCCCCAAAAGAACCTAGGGACCCTTTTATTTCCCAAAACCCATTTTCTTTTAATTTTTGTAACAAACTTTTTAAAAAAACATTTTTAATGCAAATTTTAAGACTTTAAATTTAAAATTTTAAAATAGACTTAAATTTTGGTAACACTTGCGGGTTTTTTTTTTTCTTTCCCCCCCAGGAGTAATTAGTAAACATTAAAAGGGATCGCCCTAAAGTTTCTTTCTCTTTAGATTTCTCACTGCCCCGGGAGCAAAAAGCAATTTTGCACACATCCCCAACCCCGCCCGCCGTTAAACGCAGCAAGCCTACCACGCCCGGGCAAAACTGTTTCCCGGAAATACCCCGGGCTTAAAAAGCTGGGTAAAACCTAAACATTAGGGCCTGAAAACCTGAAGACCCGGAACATCAAAAATTTGGCCCCCTCCACAGTTTTAGAAACAAAAAAAACCGCAAGTGTTTACTTTAAACTATCCTTTTTGGGCATCTTGTTAATATATATCCCTACGGGTACTTTTTTTCCAACGTGATTAATTTTTGGGGCCCGGGTAAAACCCGTGCAGAAATTTCCGTATAAAGCAATGAGAAAAATGCAAAGAAAGCACTTTAAGGGTGAAACCTTAAAAAAAGTTTAAATAATTACTTCCGGATAAGAGAAAAACAAAAAATAAAGCAAATGGTTTACCTAAATAAAGTCTAAACTATAAGTAATTTATTTTCTTTTACTTTGCAAACACAAAGTTGTTTTTTAAAAATTTGTTTCTAAAAATTAAAAAAAAAGAAACCTTTTTGATAAAAAAGGGGTCCTAGGTTTATTTGGGGTATACCTTTTTAAAGGTCACTAGATTTCGGCCCCTTTTGAGGAAAGTGCCCATTTAAATACTCCCATAAAACGTGGAAAAATATAAAAAAAAAAAAAAATAGAGGGGCATCCCCTTTTATAATTTTTTAAAAGGGCCCCCTCACCTGTCCTCAACCCCCAAACCCTGTCCCGTTCGCTTTCCCCACAGACAGAGAAAATATATGTGCATTTCCTCTGCGCCACTTTACAAAATGGGAAAAAAAAATATTTGAGGACATTGGGCAGCAAAGAAAGGGGGGGAAACATCCCCCTGCCCCTTGGCAGAAGCAGGGGCCCCAAAAGTGATAGGAAAAAGTTCAATTGGGGGGGGTTTTGTTGGGGAGTTGGGCAGGGTTTTGTTTCGCGACAACCCTTTAGGGGGACGCGGGTGACAGGCAAAAAATTTAAAATTTGATGTAGCCCGATCGCCCTTTGGGGGCCCCGGTGAAGCAAAACAAAAGGGGGGGACAAGGTATTCCCCGGTTCCCAGTTAAAAAAAGGCAAAACGTGCCCCCCAAAATGGAAAATTCAAACCCCCTCCTATGCCTCCTTGTGCCCCCCCTTTTTTCCCGGGGGGAAGTGGCGCATACCGGTCGCCCCCAAACCCCCGACTTCCCCCTTGTCCTGGCCCTGGGAAACGTTCCCCTTTTCCCCTAAATTAAATTTTAGGAGCCAGAGTAGAAAAGGGGGATTTGGACGAAAGGAATAATCTGGGATCTTGGGCAGTAAGAGTTAAAAAGGGCTGGCCGGAGAAAGTAGAGTTTGGGTGCATCAGCCCTATTTTTTGGTTTTGGAAAAACCAAGTGAAAGCTATGAGAAGACCCAGACCAAAAAGTGTAAAAAGAGCTTCATCATTATTTAAAGGGGGAAGAAAACGGCCCTCTTTGCGTGTCAGGCAGTGGCAAGCCCGTAAATCCCGGTAAAATGTGGCCGGGGGGGGGGGAAACGAGGGTGTCCCGCCAAGTCAAAACCGTTGGGAGCCAAAAAGGCCCCCGAATTTTTGCCCGCCTTTCTTTGCCCGGTCCCAAAAAAAAGAGCGGCACAGGGGGTTTACCGGGGGCAACGGCAGTTTAAAAGTCAAAATCCCGTTTTCGGGCTTTGGTGAAAAAACACCTTACTCGGGCGGTGTGCCAGTTTTTTGAAAGAGAAAAACCAAGGGGGTTGGGGAAATAACTAAAAAGTAAATCTTTGGGCAGAAAAAATTTAAAACATGACCAGGGACCAACGTTGGCAAACCCCAAAGGCCCTGCAAACAAACATCAAACATGTCCAAAAATACGTTTTTCCCGATGTGGTGGTCCCCTCCCGTCCCAACAGCTACAACCCCCCAGTGGCACGCCTCCCAAATTTTAGGAAGTCAAGGGGTTCACCACCTCTGCCCCAAGACAACTCCCTGTCTATTCATCATCTACCGGGCCAGATACTCCGCCCCTGGGACTATTTGCCCCAGTCCTTTTAAAAACGGACATCCCAAGAGACAGCAGTAAGCGTCTAGCCCCTCCCTAAGGCAAAGCTGCCGTGCCCTGTCCAATGGGGTAGCAGTTTCCCTTTCCCCCCCAAACGGTGGACTCAACCCTTCAAAAAAACTGGCCAGGAAAATTTCATTCACTTTTAGCCATTTGTAACGAATGGGGAGTGGGTCCTCTGGGCCACCGCAAGGGTGGAGTGGCCCCCCACAGAACAGGGGATAATTGGGCCCCCATTTCCCCCCCAGAGCCCGTGCAAGGGGGGATTGACTTTTCGCGGGGAAATCCTACCTTTCGCTACCCCCCTGGGGACAGCGGGGGTGGCAGCCGAGGCGCACCGGTAAAAACCAAATCGTAAGACAAACTCGTTTCAAAAAATTAAAGCCAACAGGTCAACAGCGGCGGAGAAAAACGAGTCAGTAACGAACAAAAGGTTGGGGAATGGGCAGACGGGAACGAGGAAAGGGAAATTGATGAACAGAATAAATAAATTAACAGGGGGGAAAATTGATGAACAGAATAAATATATTAACAGGGGGGAAAAATTGAACAGGGGGGAAATTTATAACAGGAAACAATATTAAAGGGGGGAAAAATTGAACAGAAAGGCCCTTAACGACTTTGATGACCAAGCGGACAGTTACACCCCTTGAAATTTAAAAGTCGGCCAGGGCAGCTCATGCGTGACACCTGCCATTTGTCAGGCCCTTTCATCGGAATCGTTTTTTGCATTTCCCATGAATAACGTCATTCCAACTGCTTCATGTTGTCACGGACAGCGGTATGGAAACCGGACCACCGCAAAGATGGCAATAGCCACGCAAGGGAGCAGGGCTAAGTAGGCCCGGTTTCACCAGAGCCCGCCCAAAAAAAACGGATGGATTTCCGGCGGGAGCTACTAGATCCAAAACCCTCTGACGTTTACTTGCTTTCGGTGGCAAACCAAGGGGGTACGAGGGACAAAAATTCATAAGGGAAACTCGGGGTCGGACAAGAGGTCAGGACAAAACCGGCAAGGATCGGGGGAAGGGAAAGGAGGCAGAGGACTTACACGGTTACAGATGAGGCAGAAGGAAACTCTTTTCCCATAGGCCTAAAAATTATTAATAGTAAAATTTTTTTTAAGTCCTTGGGCAGTTGTGTGAGGAGCCTTTTTCCTTACAAAGCGCTAAAGAGTTTTTCCCAGTTTTTTTTTAAAATCGGGCAGCTGGATAATAGTTTCAGGGAAACTTTCCCTTTTTTCACCGTGTTATTTGTTTATGAACAAATGAACATTTACAAACTTGCTTTCTTTAAAACCCCTTGAAAATCTTTGTATTAATTTGTTCCCCTCGGAAAAAGTGGAGGGCCCCCAAAAGGGCTTTGTTTTTACTTCCTTTAAGTTGGGCATACATTTCCCTTCTTATAAAAAAAAAGAAGTTTTTAACAAAGCCATTTTGCAGCATTTGTTTTTCTTCTTTTTTTGTTTTTGTACCATTCCAGTTTTTTTGGGGAATTCAATCAAAAAATGGCACCAGAATGCAAAAATAAGACCTTAAAACATTCCCGTAAAATGGGCTCCCTTTATTCAATTCCATTCGGTTTTTATTTAACAAACTGGTAACCAGAACGGATTTAAACCACCAGTTTATACTTAGAGTGTTTTTATCATTTCGTGTCCTCCTCAACGGCTTTGGGATGAGACACCGGGGTCACCAAAAAACCTCCCATGCCACTCTCCACATCATTACTGCAAGAAGCAGGGGATGTCTGCCCCATTTCTTCGTTGCCAAGTAGCTGCTGACTGTCCTCAAATTGTTCGCCTCACTGTATAGTGGCGCTGAGCCCAGACCACATACTAGTTTTTCCGGCTGAGGGACCCGAACGGTACAGAGGCAGGTTGAGGACAGGTAGGGCCGCTGACCTTTCCCGGTGCCATGCCAACTAAGAGTATGTATCTGACGAACCCACCGCTATGGTTGTCAGATGTCATCTGGTGATAAAGTTGATGACACTCACAACCAATCAAGAACCCTTGGGTTGCTGATCAACACACGGCCGCTACATGACACCGGCAGTTGTGGCCTCACCAAGTGACCCTGCTGCAACGTCCCCTTGCTGTGCTGCGACCTGGGCCTGCTCCAGGAATGTTTGTGCCACTGCCACTCGCAGGTGAAGAGCCTGCCACCTCTCTGTCTGACATACTGTTTGTTCAAAAATATACAGACTCTGTTTAACTCCTTAAGCCCCAGGCCTGAAAAGTAGTTAATGATCAGAACATTTTTTTTAGTTTTTGCCTCCTTGTGTTTCAACAGTTGTAACTTTTTTATTTTTTCAATGACGGCAGTTGTATGAGGCCTCGTTTTATTCAGGACAAGTTGTACTTTACAGTGGAATAGTTTAAGTTCACTTATAAATAATTGCTGTATTTTTTTACATTTTAATTTTTTTTTTTTACATCATTCACATTTCACACTTAATAACTTGTTAGATTAATTCTACAGGTTATTAAGGTCGTGTGGATACCTAATATGTGTAGTTTTTTTTGTGTGTGTAATGTATGCACAATTATGTTTTATTAAATATTTATTTTTATTTATTTTTTATTCATTTTTTTAACACTTTTTATGTTTTTTACTTTTTTTTTTTAATCCCATGAAGGGGTAACTGTTTTACATTTTTTTTTTTTTACAATTAGTAATATATTAGCATATTCATATATGCTAGTACATTATAATCTGTGTCAGTCTGACACAGGCAGTGATCAGGACAGCTCACAGCCTGCCCTGAACACTGGCTTGTTACACAGACAGTCCTGGGGATACTCTAGGTCCTCAGGGCTTACTGTGCAGCCGTTCCCCGCGCTCTGTCGGGTCACCGGTTGTTCCAATCACCTGACAGAGCAGGGAAACCCTTTGATTGTGCTGCGGTGATGAACTGCAGCAATCAAAGGATTAAAGCACCGGGAGCAGAGGTTCCCCCGCTCCCCGGTGCTTGTAGGAGCTGCGCTGGGATCAGGGCTGTGTAGTACAGCACCGATCCCAGCGCATTTGCGGCGCCCGGAGCCGCAAACCTCGATGTCTGCAGCAACGCCAAAAGACGTTGCTGTAAACGAACGACACGCACCAGCCAACATCAAAAGACTGTGGGCGGTCATTAAGGGGTTAATGAAGATATCTGTATATGATAAATACACACCCTGTATTTGGCTCCAAATGAACCCACTAACAAGCTTGGGTAACCCTTGGATATAAATTGCGCTCCACAAATGGCCAGGAAAAATTTACTTGTACGTGCCGTTTAAAAACACTGTGTATTTTACTGAATATAAAAGCACAAACAGGCTTAATTAACCTTCTGATATGAATTATGCTACAGGCAAAATTTCTTCTTTGGCATTGAAAAACACTTTATTTTACTGAGTACAACTGCAGAAAAATACTTAGTTAACCCTCGGATGTAAATTGCGCAAAAGCAATGAGCTGCCAAAAATTAACAGCTATGTGGCATGTTAAAACAACGTGTATTTTACTGACTACAACAGCAGAAAAACATTTAATTAACCTTTTGGATATGAATTATGCTACAGGCAAAATTTCTTCTTTTGCGTTGAAAAGCACTACAATAGAAAAAACATGCTTAATTAACCCTTGGATATAAATTGTGCAAAAGAAATGAGCAACCAAAAATTAACAGATATGTGGATTGTAAAAACGCTGTTTCTTTAACTGAATACAACAGCAACAACAGGCTTAGACAACCCTTGGATATTCAATGTGCTCCAGAACTGGACTTCAATTCCAATACCCCACAAAATCAAAATTAGAACGTAAGAGAAGCTGTCTCTGAGAAAAGCTGTGACACCCCCCCCCCCCAAAAATTGCTATATAAAAGATCTTTCTTTTGTGTAAGATCTCAGCTACTGGAGCTGCAGCAGCTACAACACAGCACAGAGAGAGGAGTGTGAACCGCCAGCGTTGCGCCCGGACTTTTATAGTGCGGTGACGTCACAGAATCCCGCCGGTCTCTGATTGGCTTCATCTCTGCACATGTCATTTAGGCTACTCCTTTCTTACTCCCAGACTTCTTTGCCCCATATAACGCTATGTGCTTGCGGCCATTTTATCAATTAAAAACACGCTTCGTTCCCGTGAATCACCCCAAACTTCGATTTAGTTCAGAATCAAAGTTTTCTTGAAATTCTAAACGAATTCCACTTTGTTAGAATCGATTCGCCCATCTCTAATGGTGAGCACTGCAACCTTGAGGACAAAAAACAGAAGAGGAACTGCAGTTTTTTTCCCCCCATTTTCATGTCCCAATGCTAAAAAAAAATATGGAAAACCTGTGCACTCAAAATGCACAATACACCACTAGATGAGATCCATGAGGGGTGTTGAAGCCAAAATGGGGTAAATTCTGGAAGGTTCCACCTGTTCTGATACTTTGGGAGCTTTGCATATGTGACATGGCCGAACCAAAATCTGTGTTCCAAAAGCCAAATAGCACTCACTCCCTTGTATGCCCTGCCATAAGCCCAGACAGCAGTTTATATCTACATATAAGGCATTGCCAAACTTAGAAGAAATTGCATGACAAACTTTGGGGAGCTTTTTTTTTCCAGGATTCCTTGTAAAAATTCTTGGAAAAAATATTTGTTTTAATTTTCAGAGTCTAACGCTAAATAAATATGTGAAACACCTGTGGGGCAATATACTCACTGCACCCCTGGATATATTCCTTAAGGGGTGTAGTTTCCAATATAGGGTCTTTTTAGGGATGTTTATTAAGTTTTAGCCCCTTAGGGTGTCCAAAAACCTGAAATGGCATCTACAGAAAATTGTAATGAAAATAAAACCCCAGAGTCCAGTAGGTGCTCCACTTACTCTAAGGCTTATGGTCAGGGGCGTCGCTAGGCTGTTTTATTCGGGGCTCGGGCCCCGAATAAAACACTCTTGCCCCGATCTCCCGGTCTCCAGGCCGCTGCCGTGGGCTTGGAGCACCGACTGGCCCTTTAGCTGCATGTGCTTTCCCGCTGGACGCACACACAGCCGCGGGCTTCTGCGGAGCAGAGACGAGCGCTCCCTCCCCGCAACAGTGCCCGGACCCCAGGTCCGACACCGAGAGGCCGCCGGGTCCTTTCACAGCGCTGAGGACCCGCCGCGGCCCCCGTGCGCCTCAGCCGGCAGCGTCGCGATGACTTGATGTCATCACGCCGCTGCCTGTCCTCGGGCGCACAGCCGTCATAGGCCGTGCGCCCAGGGGGGCTGCCGGAGGAGCGCGGGCTGAAGAGGACAGAGCGCTCGCCGGGGGATTTAAAAAGGTGAGTATTAATGTTGTTGTTTTTAAAGCGTTTACCTGCCTCAGTGCCCCTATAATGCCTGCCTGTGGCCCTCTACCCCTGTCTGTGGGCCCCCATAAAACTGCCTGTGGCCCCCATATTCTGCCTGTGGCCCCCATATCCCTGCCTGTGCCCCTATAATGGCTGCCTGTGCCCCAATAATGCCTGCCTGTGGCCCCCATATACTGCCGGTGGCCCCCATATACTGACGGTGGCCCCCATATCCCTTTGTCTGTCCCCTAAATGCCTGCCTGTGGCCCCTTAATCCCTGCCTGTGGCCCCCATAATCCCCACTTGTGGCCCCCATATGCCCTGCCTGTGCCCAGATAATCCGGGACTGTGGGCCCCCAACTAATTTTCCCTGCCTGTGGCCCCATATCCCTGCCTGTGGCCCCCATATGCTGCCTGTGCCCCTATAATGCCTGCCTGTGCCCCTATAATGCCTGCCTGTGGCCCCTATAATGCCTGTGACCCCATATCCCTGCCTGTGGCCCGATATACCTGCCTGTGGCCCCCATACTCATGCCGGTGGCCCCCATCTCCCTGCCTGTGGCCCCCATATGCCTGCCTGTGCCCCTATATACCTGCCTGTGCCCCCCATATACTGCCTGTGGCCCCCATATACTGCCTCAGTGCCCCCATATACTGCCTCAGTGCCCCTATATACTGCCTCAGTGCCCCTATATACCTTCTTGTGGCCCCTATATACTGCCTCAGTGCCCCATATACGGGCCTCAGTGCCCTAATACCTTCTTGGGGCCCCAAATATACTGCCTCAGTGCCCCCATATACTGCCTGTGGCCCCAAAATACGGGCCTCAGTGCCCCTATATTCCTTCCTTTGGCCCCATATACCAGCCTCATTGCCCCCATATACTAGCCTCAGTGCCCCTATATACTTGCCTGTGGCCCCCATATACTGCCTGTGCCCCCCTATATACTGCCTGTGCCCCCCTATATACGGGCCTGTGCCCCCCTATATACGGGCCTGTGTCCCCCTATATACTGCCTGTGGCCCCATATACCTGCCTGTGGCCCCATAATACTGCTTCATGCCCCTATATACCTAACTGAGGGGACTGCTATACCTATAATTAAGGAGTTGCTGGAAATGTGAGGATTCTAAGATATTTTTTTCCAAATCCTCAGGGACAAGTATTTGGGCCCGGGAGCAATCAGCATGAAGGTGTGAACCGGATGGAGAAGAAAAGGGGAAGGTGAACGACGCTGATCAGAAAAGACGTCTCCGGTGAGTTACTAAATGTAACAGCAGGGTAATCACTTATATGTCTGGCAGAGCCTACATACAACTAGATCTACCACTATCTGGTCCCTGTATGGCGGGAATATATGTCTCTAGGGCCTGTGTGCAGCTGATAGTCACATGTGGGGGTCGCGTTCGGTCAGGGTCTGGCAGGATTATTTGAGCCTTAATGTAATAAGTAGTTTTGGGTCTTGTTTTGTAGGAGGGTTTTAGTAACAATCACTTGTCTGGTAGATTTTCTCCAATGTATCGGTGTATTGTTTTGGTGACTGTTTAGGGGGATTGTCATATGAAGGGGAGAAGTCTGAAAAAAAAATTTGTCATTGGTGAGTTTTACTGTACAGTGACTGCTGAGGAGATGGACGGGATCTGTGTGGAATGTGCAGAAAATTAGTGACAGAACACAAGGGTTTTTTTTCTGTAAAAAAACATCCGCATTCATATAATGAGGCGTGAAAAATGTCGTGTGAACCCAGCCCTACCTAGAAAAACACAAAGGGCCCGAGCCCCGGATGTTTTAGGACCCTAGCAACGCCCCTGCTTATGGTTGATCCGAATAGCGTACCATAGCCACATATGGGTATCTCTAAAAACAGCAGAATCTGGGGAATTGATATTGATTTGCATTTACCTGGTCATATCTATGTTCCTGTATATCTGTGTTCCTGTGAATAATGAATAAAACTGAAAATCTGCAAAAAAGTGAAATTTTGAAATTTCACCTCCACTTTACTTTAATTTGTGTGAAATACCTAAAGGGGTAAAAAAAAATTAAATGTTTTTCTAAAATACTTTAAAGGTACTATCTTCTTAGATGTGGTCATTTATAGGGCTATCTAACATACAGACCCCTCAAAGCAACGTCAGAACTGGACTGATCCCTAAAAAAATCTCTTTTGTAAATGTTCTAGAAAATATGAAAAATTACTACTAAATTTCTAAGCCCCATAATATTGTAAAAAAAGACATTTAAAATTTTTTGCCAACCTTCAGTAGACATATGGTAGATGCTAGATATAAGTACATACCTGCACAGAAAAAAATGTGTTTCAAAAAAATTATTTAGAATTTTGTTTATTTTATGATTTTTATTCTTTATTTTCATGCGGTGATACAAAAACACATAGCTTGAAGATGGAAAGCGACCAAAAACGTTCATATGTAGTCATCTTTCCATCTTCAAGCTATGTGTTTTTGTATCACCGCATGAAAATAAAGAATAAAAATCATAAAATAAACAAAAATTATAAATAAAATTTTTGAAAACGCAATTTTTTCTTTGCGGGTATGTACTATTATCTGATTGTGGAGAATTGAAATATCCTATATACCCAGCATTTATATAAGTAATCTTTTCCTGCATCTTAGTGTGCTAGGCAACAATTTTACTGATATAGTAGATGCTAGTTAGAAACTATTTTGAGGGGAATAACTATCCATCTTACACACAGAAATTTTTGAATTTTGAAAATGGCAAATTTTTCCACATTTTTACAATATTTTTTATATTTTTCACAAATAAACAGGGATTGTATGGATCAAAATTTCTAACTAATTTAAAGCACAATGTGTCACAAGAAAACAATCTCTGAACCACATGGATATGTAAAAGTGTCAAAAAGTTATTCTCACTTAAAGTGACACATGCCAGATTTTAAAAATGGGGGCTCCGTCAGGAAGGTCAAAACAGGCTGCGGTGGTGACCGGGTTAAACTAACAACTAGAAAAGAGTTTGTTACATCACTTTTACAATGATTGGCTGATGTATTCTTAAAGAAAAAGGGAGGTTTATGAACTATATAATCTTGGACTTTGTTGGAATAGAAATTACTACAAATTTTATATCAACAAGGATTTTGTCCTATATCACTGAAAATTATAATCCTGTTAAAACATAACTTTTACTAAATTTCTAAAATTAATACTTTCCTAAACCCCAATTTACTACCACAACACACCTAAATGATAAGCATATAAATATCATCCATCAGTGGAGTAATCGCCCTGATGAAGGGCGGCTCCGCTTTAATGACAGATAATATCACTGTATACGTATATTATAATTCTTTAATCACAACTGTGGATAGCTGTGATTAAAGAATTATAATAAAGAATTATAATATACTCCACTGATGGATGATATTTAGTATGCTGTATCATTTAGGTGTGTTGTGGTATACATAGGGGTTTAGGAAGTATAAATTTTAGATAATTTAGTAAAAGTTATGTTTTAACAGGGACTTTGTAGGAATAGGCAGACATTTTGGTATATGCCTTGCTGTATACTGTTATTGTTTCTCAATGATTGTATTGAAATAAATCCTGGACATTTTTACCTTTTATTATTGATTATTAGTTTGAAAATCCAGTCACATTTGAACTGTTGAATTAGCGATGAAAATATTTTGGCGTACCAACGTGGGACAGACATTCACAGATTCTGGTCAACTGGACACACAAGGGATGCTCATTAGTTAAACAGGCAGAATAAGCAGCTGCAAGGTAAGAGGATATTTTTTTATCTAACATTGGACATTGAGGAATATAGGAAAAGGTTTATTTTTGTGCAACTGACCTGTTTTTGTCTTTACAGGTAACATTCTGCAGATGATGTTTGGTATATACAAATTATACTCATGTATACTTGTAATTTGCACTGCAAAAAAATTGAATGTAATCTTGTCTTAATGGGTTTCCTAGAGGAAAGTGACCTATATGTGTGTTATAGAGGATATCCCTTGAAATTTGGGATTTTTATAAAAAAAAAGCCAGTGGAGGATGAGGATGAGCTCATTATATAAATAAAGAAATTAAGAAATTGTGGATTGTGCAGAAAGTTTTCAGGTTCTGAAATATTTTTATGTTTTGACCAGTTTTATATTACCAAAAATGCCACTTATGTATTTTTCCCAAATGTTTCTTAGGTGGAGAAGAGCAGCATTAACCTTGTGAAAAGAGGAATCTTTTTAACCATTTGAAGTAAAGACATTAAAATCTAGAGAACGCTTTGATTATAACTATTGATATTTTTTGTTTTTGTGGCATTTGTACTTTTGTGTTTTTTTGTTTTGTTTTTGATTTTTTTTTCTCTTTTGATTTTGTCTGAAGCTTTTTTTGTTATATGTGTTTTGGGCCCTTGCTAGTTATTTGCTTGTTCTAGGTTTGTTTGTTTGTCTTGTTTTACATAAAGCTATCTAGTCCTATGATGAGCTATCTACAAGTCATGGGAAACAGAGAGCTGTATGCTGCCATACTCATAGGGGAGGTAACAAGTGACATAGACTGGAGGGATGGGAAGAGACAATGGTTGTAAATCTTCCAGAAACAGGCTCCAGTTTGTAAGCAGTCACCTTCTTGGGATATTGTATTTTCCCTGAAGTTAAACATCTTCCCCCAGTATATATCTGCTACTCAGAATAATCATCTCCCTATAAGTCCAAGGCCTTTCTGAACCTCTCTGCGACTAGCAGGTCACTGCAGAGAATGGATTCAGTTAGCCTTCTCTCTCATGCATTTTCTGTTTGATGCATTACAGATGCCTTAACACTTAGCCTGAGATGCTTTCTACTTTCTTAAACTAACCAACACGATATCCAGCAATCCTGTCCTCAGTGCTTGGACAGGGACAAACCCTTGACTACGACAGTACTATTTCAGACGTAACGACAAAAACTCTTCAATGACAAAGGGAAAGTGTGAAGACACTACAAATAGTGATGAGCGATCAGTAAAAATATTGAGATCTCGGTGATTGTCGATATCGGAAAATATTGCGCCAATTTACCATTTATGATTGCGATCAATCATCGATTCCCATTAAAGTCTATGGTAGAGGGTGACCAGGGGTTTATTTATACCCCAAAAAGGTGAGGAGAAGATGGAATTAACATCCACAACAGTAAACTGGATACATGGTACATCTTAGTCAAGACAATTAGGCTATAAAAGTCACAGAAAAAATTCATATGCTAAAATAATTAATTCCTTTCCATGGCTAACTGAAAAGATGAGGACTGCGTAGCTATATGAGGTGCAGCTGCTACGAGATCCCATTGACACATAGGAAGACACCGGTATTGGAAATGAAATGTGGTAACTGGCAGAAGTCCCCTATCACATTTATCATTACAGCCCAAGAACTGTCATATATTGGTGGCAGAAGAAATCCCCAAAAGGGAACAGGAATTGAGCTGGCAGGCCGTAGTTAGAGGGGTGCGGTGGGACCGGGCTTGGGCCCTCATCGTCTAAATTTAAACCCTTTAATGGCACAGCAGCAAATCAAAGGGGGGCCCACAAACCCCTTTCTACTTCCATTTTTAAAAATATCACGGCCCCTTTTTTATTAGGGCCCTTTACAGGTAACTGCCCCTTTTACC
>JAODAL010075005.1:0-14165 GCA_025379985.1 Phyllomedusa bahiana
TTTTAAAACATGCAACTTTTTTGATAACTTTTTTTCCAATTTTTAGGAGATGTAAAATGACCAAAAATCTTGTTTGGAATTTTTTCCTTTTAAGGCATTTAGCAAACGGAATAAATTATAATAAATTTTGTTAGATCAGACTTTTACAGATTTTGGAAATTTCCCATTACGTTTTAATTTTTATCATTTTATCCTTTTTATTTGTTAAAAGGCAAAAAGTGGGTGAAAAAAATAAATAAAAAAAAAAAAAAAAAAAATTATATAATAATATATAATATTATATATATAATTTTGGGAGGTTAGCATCCCTTTCCCCGGAGTACCTGGCTTTGTCAGAAGGACAGGACACAGGGGTTAAAAGTCCAAGCCGGTATGCTGGGTTTATTTAAAGGGAAACAAAAAAGCACAGCCGAAAAGCGAAAAACAGAAAAAAAAAATCCTCTCAGCGAGCTTAACAAAAAAAAAGGGAAAGACTACACCAAGACACACTAAGTCCCTTTTGTAGAGAGACCAGAAAACAGTAACCAGGCTACTTACAATTGGCTTGTAGCACCCACCAGAAACCCAAAGAAGGCCGCGCCCAGGCTTTATGGGCCTGGCTCCGTTCACCTGGGAGGGGATGCCCCCCAAACCTCTCCTGACCACCCAGGAAAACCGACCCAGACAAAAGGGGTTTGGGAACCGTTATCTACCATTAGCACATAGCGCAGAACAAAAAGATGTCGGCTCCCCCTTCCCCGAGTCCAGGCCATCGGGGGAAGATTTTCCAGCGCCCCCATAGTCACATAAGAGCTTTCGGGGGAAACGTTCACCCTCAAAACCCGCCTGTCACTGTCTTAAAACCTTCTCCCTCTGTTCGAACATGTGGGGTCGGCACTTTTAGCCATCAACCATGATTTTTTGACAGGTGTCAGCGTTGCCCGTTTTTTCCCCACCCCGTGTTCCAGGAAAAGTATAATTCTTAATGTAAAGAACACCTTGTGACCTTGCATTTTTCCTTTTCCCTGGGCATCCGGGGTTTGGGGCGAATGGTCCGTGATTAACCTAAAGTGCTTCCCAGTAGTAATACTTGGGGGATCAAGGGCCCACTTGAGGGCCAAAACACTCCCCTCAACAATACTATATTTACCTCACCCGGGCGTGAGCTTTTACTTAATATGTGACGGGGTCTTTCTCCATCCACCTCGGGGAAAAAGAAAACGCACCCAGCCCCACGTCAACGCATCGTCTGCACAAAAACCCTCTTTAATTGGGGGTACGGGGACGGCTGTTTACACGGGCCATCTTTAACTTTTAAACGTCCGTTTCGCTTCTGGCCCCAAGAACCATAACTGATTACTTTTGTCTTGTCAGGTCTGGAGGGGAGCTGCTATCTAGCAAAGTTCGGAATGAATCTTCGATATTTTATCCTACAATACCAAAAAAGCCCTTACTTCTTCTTGTTGTGGTTGTGCCCGCCTTGTATAGCCTCTCTTTATTGACTTGCGGTTTTTTGACACCCCACCAATACTACCCCAGGAAACCCGGGGTTTTTCCAACCTAAGGCAACTTTTTCGGGTTTGTGTAAGTCCTGCTCTCTAAACGAATCAAGCACAGCCGTACCCTTTGATAGTGGCTGCCCCATCCTCATAAAGATAAATTTTGTCGTCGAGATACGCTGATGCATAACGCGATGGGGGTTTAGAAGTATATCCCTACCCCTGGAAGGGGCTGGGCCCCCGCAACCCCAAAAGTAAGCAGAGTACTGAAAACTGGCGGGCAAAAGCAGCTTTTCTTTGGCCCTATGGGAAGGGAACCGCCAATAACCCTTTTGTGAGATCAAGAGTAGGAGTTAGGCCCCGACCAACCCCTCAAACAACCAACCACCCCGGGATTGGGGACCAGAACTTTGAGACATCATTTATTCCTGAAGTCATTTCAGAAGCGTAAAGACCCTCAGGTTTTGGGATCAGCGCGATGGGGTGGACCACTCACTTCTTTACTCCTCAATTTTGAGGCCAACATTTTTTTGACCTCCTCTGATATGGCCCGTCTACGAGCTTCTGGGCCCGGTCTTTTTTAGAGAACCTTTTCTCCCGGTTCGGTGACAAGTCATTTCTATCACTTTTTTGTGCGCCCAGGTAATCAGAGAACACATCCTTATTTTTCTGAATGAATTAAGGGTTTTTCCCGTTTCTGGGAATTGGGCAGGGACTCTGTATACGCACCCTGAAATACTCTGGGGGGTACTTCAGCCTCAGGGCCTCTTATCTTTCCATGGTTTTTAAAAAAATTTACAGATACAGTTTTTCTGGGTTTTTTTTGCCCGGCTGAATACTTTATAATTTACTTCCCCACCTTTTTAATTACCATACGGTCCCCGCCCTTTCGCTAAAAATTTACTCTAAGGGGCACTAAAACAGAACCCGATCCCGGGGGTTTAAGGGCCTCACCTTGGGAGACCTATTATATACCCCCGGGTTTGGGCTTCCTGGCCTCTGTAAATGTTCCCTAACTATGGGGATGACGCAACGATACGGGCCTGCATGAGGGAAATTGTTTTAACAACACTCTTGTAGGGGGTTGACTCGTGCTCCCAGGTCTCTTTGGCTATATCTAGAAGGCCCCGTGGATGTCTGCCATAGACCAGCTCAAAAGGGGAGAAACCTGTGGACGACTGTGGAACTTCCCGGACTGAGAACATTAGGTACGGCAGAAGACAATCCCAGCCCTTTCCCCATCCTTATTAACCACCTTTTTTAAAACATGCTCTTTGGGGTCTTGTTGAACCTTTCACCAAGCCATCGTTTGGGGGTGATATACAGATGTTGGCAGATGTTTCCCTGTCTAAAAACTTGCACAGTTCTTTCATAACCCTTGACATAAAAGGGGTTCCCTGGTCAGTCAGGATCTCTTTGGTATTACCAGTCCGGGAGAACTTTGTAAAACAGCTCCCTTGCAATACTTTTAGATGATGTATTACGTAAGGGAAACAGCCCCGGGGTACCGGGTGGCGTAGTCTAACACCACCAATATATATGGCCCCTTGCAGACTTTACTAGTGGGCCCACTAGATCCATCGCTATCCTTTCAAAGGGTACCCTCTATGAAGGGCAATGGCACCAGGGGGCTACCCAAATGGGGGATTGGAAACCCGTTAACTGGCACTCGGAGCAGGATTCACAGAAACCGTTTCACGTCCGTGTGCACCCCTGGCCAATAAAACCTTTGAAGAATGATCTCTTTGGTCTTTTCCATACCCAAATGGCCCCCTAGCACGTGCTTATGGGAGAGGTCTAACACCATTCTCCGGTATGGCTGGGGTACCACCAATTGTTCCACAACCTCCCCCCCGAACCTTGTCAACCTGGTATAACAGCTCTTGGTTGACTGCCATGTGTGGAAACACTGTATCGGCCCCGGGGTATTGAGGCTCCCCATTTATGACTTTCACATTCTCCTGGCTTTTACCAGGTGGGATCTCTGATTGAGCAGTCCCAAAATTATCCCGTGAGACCTCTAGGTCCGGCACAGTAGACATTTCCTCCCGTTCCTCCATTTCACCTGCCATCACAGTTAGGGGAAAATTATCACTCTTCTCTGTGGACACCCCTACTGCTGGAACCCTGGAATCAGGGTCATATGGTTCTGGGTTTCACATGGTATTATATGGAAAACCCCATATCAATATTTACCGCATCTGTGACATGTTTCTGCCACAAGTCCCAGAATAGGGGGAAGTCTCTCCCTAGGATCACAGTATGCATGAGGGTCCTGACCACGCCCACCTCATGTGAGGCAACACTGCAAGGAGTCTCGAGCTTGACTAGGGTAGTTGGGTACTCCTTTGTGTCCCCATGGTTTGCAAAAGGCCCCCTTTACACGCGTCCAGTGAGTGACGTAGGGTCTTTCAACTGGCGTGCACCAGTGTGAACCAGACCCCTGAGTCCAGAGAGCCGTTACCGGATAGTCATTAACCTTTAAGTGACACAGCTGCCGATCAGTCTCTGACTCAGTCCCTGCAGAGCACACTGGCCGGGCAACAGCAACCCCGCCTAGCTGTGTCGCACTCCATGGGCCCTACTGTAAGGGACAGTTTCCCAGCAACATGCCCAGGTCCATGACACCGCCAGCACAGTATGCGGCCCGGTCCCTTGAGACTCTTCCCTAGATCGGGCTGTCCTTTTTGGGTGCTTTCCTTCCCAAAGAGTCCCCCTCCCAGCCACCACCCTTTGGGACACTTTTCACCCCCCTTATATATGGGACAGTCTTACCAGATGTTCCGGACGATGCGCTGTCCCTGGGCTTGGAGCGTCCCGGGGAGGCTGCTTGAAGCAAGCGCGGCGGACTTTACATGCTATGTATGAGCGCACTACCTCGGGCGGCGAATCATAGGCGCAGCGCCGCTCTGCGCCTGAGTCCCGCACTGCGCCCCACTCACTGGCGAGGCGCGGCGGACTTTAAATGCTATGTATGAGCGCGCCCCAGCACCGACATAAATCAGGTGCAAATATCGCCGGAAAACTGGCGAAAAGGTGCGCCCCGACGTGGCGAGCTTCATAAATGTTGCCCTAAGTGCCTCTTGTAGAGAGACCAGAATACACAGTAACCAGGCTACTTACAATGTGGCTTGTAGCATTCCACCAGCAGCTATGACAGGCCTGCAGACCCAGGCTTTATAGGCCTGAGCCCCGCCTCACCTGGGCGTGGGAGTGCCACCCACCCTGCTCTTTGACCACTCCAGGAAAAGCCGACCCAGAAACAAGCGGATTGGAACCGCTTATACTACACATGTCAGCAGCATAGTGCTACTGACACACAAGACTGTCGGCTCTCGCTTCACCGAGTCCAGGCCACTCGGTGACACGCATCTGTCCATGCGCTCCCTATAGTCAACATAATGAGAGCATTCTAGGGGAAACGTATCTACCCTCAATAACGCCGCCTATCACTGTCTTACAATATATATATATATATAGTGACAGAGTGGCTAAGACTAGTTGCCTGTTTCTGCCACTAGGTGGAGTCATCCTGGTAAGAGTCCCACCAAGACCCGGGGCTCTTGGTGGGGGGAGCCAAGGGTTTACTGTCAGAAAACACTAGGTTGTGACAGTGAAAATGTAGCTGGCTGGTACCAGCCTTTATGGGTTGTTTCCCCCGGGAACAGCCACAGATGGGGGGGGCTTTTCCATGTCCCGGGCTCCAATTTCCCCATGTGGGTTTTTTGGGCCATCCCGGAGGGCAAAAAAAAGCCTGTCTCCAAGTGATCGGGGGCATGGTTTGCTACCAGAGTGTGGAGCACAGAGGAGCTAGAGACAGAGCTCGGGCCCCTAGAGGCTGAGGAGAAGCCAAAACCCCCACAGGAACGGGTAAGAGAGTGTTGTGGTACTGGCGTAGGCTGGGGCCACGGAAGACGGGACTAAATGTGCGTAGTTAGGGGCCCCCGGCCAGAAGTTTTTCCTTTTTATGATTTATATTTTGTTTGCTATCCTGAATAAAGCGGTGGGGCCAATTTAAACTGGAATCCTGCGTCGGAGTTGCCAAATCTGTTTTCCCAAAGGGAGGGCGATCCTGCGGCTAAATTAACCCCCCCCTGGGGGTCAAGATGCGGCCGAAAAAGGGAGTGCATCACAATGGTGGGGGATCCCGGGGCAAAAGGCACAACTTGGCAGATTGGCGAAGTGGCGCAAAAGGTGGGACAAGACGTGGTGTAAGTGGCTGGACTGGGTGTAATTTTTTCGGGTATATACTGCATATTTTGGGTGTACTGAAAGGGGAAGTCTTCGCAACAAAATGAAAGGGCAGGGGCCCGAATGTGAACAGTGCTTAAAAGAGACTGTAAAAAAAGGTTGAAGAAAAATAGGGTTTACACGACTGCTGCACTGCATAAGACTGGGTTTTTAGCTCAGTGTGAGCAAAGCATTTTCTAAAAGAGAGAACCCCATAAAGAGACTGTGTATCTCGCTAATGTTGGCCCTGGGGAGGGGGACTTTTGCTCAGCGATCAAGCAACTCCAAAAAACTGGGCAGTGAAAGCAAAATTTTTGGAGGAAAACAACGCTCCAGGGCCCTTTTTTGGGGACAGCAGCAGAACTAAAAGCAATTAAAACCAGAGTCAGCAGTCGGGGAAAAGGGGACTCCCCACAAACCCCAAACTGCTATGTTTTTAAAAAGGGACAAGTCCAACTGGGAAAAACCCCGCCGAAAAGGGGCAAAGGGGCCCCAAGGGGGAAATGTGTTTGGGGGGGATGCCCCATTGCCAAGAGGCCCCGGATTCCACGTCCCCCAAAAAAAGAATTGCCTCAGGGAGAATACAGTTGTGACAGGACAACCACCTAAAAAGGAACAAGCCCTGTTTTCCCAGGAGGACAGGGCTGGGGTTCCACAAACGATGGGATCCGATTTTTCTTTGCTCAGGGGTCAGAAAGAGGCAGCCAAGAACAGTGGAGAGAGGGGAGAGGGGGCACACTGTTGGCTGGCTGGGGCGCGCAAAGGGTCCCAGAGTGCATCAGCTCAACCCTTTTGAAGACCCGACCAGAAAAGGGTAAGGCTATTGCACTGCATTTTGACACTTGTGGAACTGCCAATCATGTACTTGAGGTAGTGAGCCCTTCAATTGGTTTATCCTGGGCAGAAAATTTCCCCATTTTCTGGCAGTTGTGGGAGACAGCGAGAGTGACAGTGACCTAAAGCGCACTGTGTTTCCCTGATTGACCTGCAAGGGGTGGGGAATATGTGCCCAGGCTTGTAGCCACCTTTTTTTGTGTGACTGTGTTGGTCCAGAGGGGAGCCTTCCTGTTTCAGTTGCGGGCCGAGGGAACGGAAAATCCTGGGGGTGTAGCTTGAACCAGTCAAGGCGGGGGAGTGGGTTTAAACCCCCAAGGGAAAAGTATGCCTGGTTCTGAGGCGCTAATAAATTTTCCTTACGGGTGAGGGAGAAAACATATAACAGTATCTCAGGGGTATTTTGCCCTTTGGGGTTTGGGGAAGGGCAAAATGGATGCCATTTGCAGCAAGATGTCCGCTGAAACCCACGGAGGGCGAAAAGGTGACTGGTTGCCTAATGTGAACACGGCCAGTTTGGGTAGGGAGGGAACATAAAGGTAATAGCCGGGCGGGTCTGACGAGGTCCTTTAGAAATGTGTCTGCCATTGCCTCCGGTCATTTTGTGAAATTTTAACAGTTTAGGGGTATCCCAGGTAGAAGCTACGTTTTCCCTAGAGATGTTATAGGGATGTGAAAAAACATCTCCACCCCTTGATCAGAGGTCTGTGCTAGAAAGCGCCATGAGAAGTGTGCACAGGGAAATTTTCCTCTGACACTGGTGAGGTCCGGTAAGGTCATCATGGCAGACAAAAATGTCTATAGAGGTTGCCCAAGGGGGACGCTGAACCCCTAGTATGCCTTGGGTTTTGGTGAGGTTTAAATTCGAATAGCTTGTTTTGGCCCTGTATAATATAAGCCCTCAAGTGGGCACCACAAGTCAAATATCTGTTAGGGCTGTAAAATCCATGTGATGCCCCGAACCCCCCGTACCATGCAAAGGTAGTGCAGGAAGGGGGAAACAGACAGTGATTTTGGGCTTTCGCTGCTGTGATCAGGTTTTGGAGGGGCCCCGAGTCCTCAGACATTAAAAACTCACCCCTAAAGAGGCTGAGATTATCAAAGAGGTCTCCTAATGTAGGGATTATCACCAGTGTTGGCTAGAAGCCAAGGGGCGAGCTTTATGGTCCAGAAGAATTGGAGAAAGGTAGCTAAACCCTAAGGAGAGGAGATGGCAGTGAGGACCAGGGACTGATTTAAGAAAGGTTGTGGTTTCACATAATCCCGAAGACAAAGAGGTATAGGGTTTTGGGGTAGGTGCGCCCAAAAGGGGGTATGGTAGATAGAGACCCTGAAAGTGTCTTTCCTTTCACTTTGGTGACAAGTGTGGTTGCTGGACAAAACCCCGGGACCTCTTGCTTATACGAGACCCCAAAAAGTCAAAACTCGCCCCGTGGGGACAATGCCCAAAATGGGCCCGTGTTTCTGGGAATTTTACAAGGTCTGATATGCTGGTAATGGGGGGTTTATTAGTAACCCTGTGAGTGTCACATGCGGGCTGTGGGTGATGACCTTTTGTAGTGGAGCGTGCATGGGTTTTTGACACCCAAATAAGTGGCAGTAGACTGTCGCCCAAGGTGTGTTGAGTGCATGGTATGAGCCCACAACTGAGTTGTATGTGGACCATTTTGTCTCTGCCCCTGTGGTTGTAGGGAAGACGTTGCCCCAAAATAGGAGCTTTGACCCCGGAGGGAGCCTAGGCAATGTGAGAAAGCCCGGGCTTTATCAGAGGGGAGGGATATGTGAGAGTGGCGCTAAGAGTAGTTGCCTGTTTCTGTCGTCCTGGTAGAGACGTGCCACCAAGAGCCGGCTCTTGGTAGGGGGAGCCAATGGTTATGTAGCTGTATGTAGCATGGCTGGTATCCAGCCATTACGGGTTGGCTTCCCCGGAACAGCTGCAGATGGGTGGGTGGCTGTTCCCACGTCCCAGGTCTCCAGGTTCCATGTCGGGTTTTGGGCCAGTCCCGGGATGGCTATAAAAAGCCTGTGTCCAAGTGATCAGGGGACATGGTCTGCTACCAGAGTGTGGAGCAGCAGTGGAGCTAGAGACAGAGGCTCTGGCCCCCTAGAGGCTGAGGAGAAGCCAGAACCCAGCAGGAAGCTGGGTAAGAGAGTGTTGTGGTACTCAGCAATAGGCACTAGGGGGACAGAAAACTGCACCTTAAATTGGCATATGTTCACATAGCATGCAAAAAAGCCACAATAGCATACATTGGGAGACTGTACAGATGCAAAAATACCCGTAAGACAGCCACTCGCACACCTTCCATGCATGAGAGCGGCGGCTGCTGGTATTCTAATTGCATTTGCTCCCCAGTACTGTTGGGTACAAAAACTTTTCTCACATACTGGAAAAACATCAAATATGAGGTATTAATTGATACAGTGGCCACTATATTGTAACCTGAAACCCCCTTCACGGCTCCTCATCTATTTTTTTTGATGCTATTATAAAAAATTTCCCCAATTTAAGGTGCATTTTTCGTCCCCCTAGTGGGAGATGTATTGGCTCCCACAAAATTAACTGCTTTTTGGGTATTTTTCTTAAGTAGCATGGGGGCCGGGTGCTGCTTGTCTGTGTTTAGTTTTTTTCAGCTTCCCTTACTTGACTATGCCCTTTTTTTTTTTTTTTTTTTTTTTGGTAATTAATTCCCATTTTTTTGTAATTTTTATTTTAAGGGAGTGTGGGGACCTGAAATAGAAGGGGAGCGGAAGGGCTTGCAGGTTACAATATAGTGGTCACTGTATAACTAATACTCATATTTGATGTTTTTCCATATGTGGAAAAGTTTTGTACCCAAAGTACTGGGGGAAATGCAATTAGAATAACAGCAGCCGCCGCTCTCATGAAAAGGAAGGGGGTGGAATGGCTGTTTTAGGGGTATTTTTGCATCTGTACAGTTCCCAATGTTGTACTGTGGCTTTTTGCATGTATTGAACATATGCCAATTTAAGGTGCAGTTTTCTGCCCCCTAGTGGTGAATGTATTGGCTACCACCAATTAAACGCACCGGGGTATTTTTTTTAAGTAGCATGGGGGCTTGGTCCCTCTGTCGTGTTTAGTTCATTTCAGCTTCCAGCCCGTGGTATGGCCTTGTTTCAATTTTTTTTTTTTGTGTAATTAATTCACCTCTTTTCTGTAAGTCATTTTAGGGTTACACAGCACGAAATAAAGCAGGCCCAGCCCCGTTTTTCCGGTGGTATCACGGCGGTTCCCCTCATAGCCCTTTCCCAAAAGGGGTTTAAATACAGTGGTTTAAAATGTCGGTAAATGGTTAAACTATTGTTATGATGGATTTTATGGTTGCCCTTTATATCTCAATATGTAATGAATTGTATTAAATCTGATAAAATCTAAACATGCATAATGTCATGAGTTGACCTGCCTTGCTACACAGAAGAGAAATATGTACAGCATTAAGTAAAGGCTTTTAGTAAATCTAAGATAAGACAGAAACCTAATATTCACTACACATATATATTGTGACTCACATCTTCTAAGCTAACCAATCAGATTGAAAAAAAACAGATAATTACCGATGAGAGATTCTGTATTGCAAAAAATAATAAATTATACAACTCTAGATACTGGATAAACACAAATTAAAGTACCATATTCTACTCTTTAAATCAACTATACAGACCTGTGTATCTCTATGGTACCACATAAGCCTGAGTTTAGTTTTATTCTGCTGCCGTGCCACTTTAACACTTCACTAAACATAGAGAGGTACATTTTGAAGTTTATTTTGTTTCACGTGGATTCTAGCAGTACAAATTAGATAGGACATCTATTCAAATGAATGAACAAGGCACAATGATAGCCCTTTTGGGACATAAATATTAACTTTAAGTAACAGAAGGGGTAAGGATGAATTAACACAAATTAATTTTGTGATCAAATTGGGTTTTATTTTATGTTTATTATGTTTAAGCCAACAAGAAGAACACTGTTGCTGGATATCTGGAATGGCGTAAATAATCTATATATACAGTTGAAACCAGAAATTTTCATCATCAATAAAATCCAGCACTGTACACTGTAGCGGGTGGAAATGGATTCAAATAAAAAAAACTGTTTAGTTTATCCCATCACTTTAAAAAATATACATTTAGACACATGCAGCTAAGAAGCAATACAATAAAGAACCAACTGATGCGTTTCAGCTATAGAGCCTTATTCCAAGTCTGCTATCCCAAGTTTTGGAAGGAGTGGTGCCAGGATCTTGCCCCAACAATCAAATGGGTCATACCGATTCCAGACATCTATGGGGGGGTGATTCTATCTTTTTGCAGAATTTAATATATATATACAAAGAAATATTTTTTTCTCACTCATATGACACACCCAAAAAACACACAAACGTTAAATAAGCAGACAAATAAAGGGGAAACCCAGGGTATTTTTTCTTTTATTTCGGGGGACATAAAAAGACCCCCTGGGCCCCATACTTGTGGGCCCCCCAGGCAATGCCTAGTGCCCCCAAAGGAAAAAATATGGCCCCGGTTTTTGGCCACCCAAAAACATTTGACTTTGTAACCGTCTAGCAGTATGCTTTAGGGCTAATCCATTTGGAAGATCTTTTCACCCAAGCTTTAACTTCCTGGGTGATGTTTGGATTTGCTTCAGTTTTGCTACATAATCTTCTTTCCAAGATGCCATCTATTTTGTGAAAGTGCACCAGTCCCTCCTGCAGCAAAACAACCTCACAACATGATGCTGTCATCCCCGTGTTTCATAGTTGGGATGATGTTCTTAGGCCTCCAAGCTTCTCCCTTTTTCCTCCAAATGTAACGATCATCGTTTTGATCAATTTGATTTTAGTTTTGCCAGACCACAGGACATGTCTCCAAAAATGTTGGTCTTTGTTCATGTGTGCATTTGCAAACAATAATCTGGCTTTTACATGTTTCTTTTGTAGTAATGGCTTCTTCCTGGCAGAGTGGCCTTTTACTCATATTGTCAGTATTTTGTTTACTGTAGATGATGATGCAACTTATCGTTCTCCCCAGAATCTTCAAAAAGGTCTTTTGCTTTTGTTCTTGGGTTGATATGCACATTTTGGAACAAAAGACGTTCATCTCTGAGACACAGAACCCATCTCCTTCATATGTATTATGATGGCTGAACATTCCCATCTTGTTTGGATGCTTTCTTTAGCCTTTCCCATGATATTACACACAGAAGCAGCGTGTTTCTGGTGTGCGTTAAAAAATACATCCACAGATGTGTCTCTAATTAACTCAGATGTTGCCAGTAAACCTATCAGGCGCTTCCAGAGACATGACAACATCATATGGGCTGTCCCAAATTGTTTAAAGGCATAGTTATCCTAGTGAATATAAACGTTTGACTTTGCTGAAAGCAATAAAAATGCCTCTCATAAAAATTCTCCCCCTTTATTTGGCATTTGGCAAACATAAATAATTTTGGCAATCCTAGTTGACCTAAAATGGGTAAGGTTTATTCTGATTTCATGTCAGATAGTGAGAAAAACATGCAGATGTGTCTTTCTATATAGTGTATGTAAACTTCTGGTTTCAACTGTCTATACAGATATACAGATATCTGGGCAACAGTGTTCTTCTTGTTGGTTTAAACATAATAATCAAAGATAAAGCAAGAGTTCTTTAGTAGCTATTACAGCTAGAGGATATATGTTGCTGGATATCTGGAAAGGCACTAATAATCTATGTTATACATATATACACAACATAGATTATTAGTGCGTTTACAGTTATCCAGCAACAGTGTTCTTCCTGTTGGTCATGATAGCTGGTTATGATATGTATGTATAGCCAGAAACAGTGTCTACATTTTGTATTTATTTCCACGGTAATTTGAAATGCTAATGCAGTGGGAATCTAAAATGTACACTTATTATTATGATTACAAATCTTAGGGGTGTAATTTCTCCACCAACAAAGGCATGTTTATGCAACACCATTTGCAGCTATTAGTTTGTAGTGTGTTTTAACCACTAAAGGACCAAGCATTTTTTTGTCACATTATTATTTTCCTGCCTTCCAACTTTTTTTATTTTTCTATCTAATAGCCATATAAGGGCTTTTATTTTGCAGGACAAGATGTCATTTTTAATGATGTTATTGAACATTACCTTAGAATATACTGGAAAACCCCCAAAAAAATGCAAAGTGGGGTAAAATGTGAAAAAAACTGGGGCAGGAAGTGAAAATTAGGAGACATGAAGGCAATGGAAATTCATAAGACTTCCAACTGCCATTTTTTTAAGTGATCAGTAATAATAATAATAATAATAATAATAATAATAATCTTTATTTCTATAGCGCCAACATATTCCGCAGCACTTTACAAATTCAAGGGGGAAAAAATACAGTCATTATACATTAAAAGTACTTTCAAAAGAGACCAAAAAGGGGTGGGGCCCCGCTCGTGGGGGTTTCCCCAAATCTATTAGGGTGTAGGGGTGAAACATACGGTAAGAAGTGCCAAATTTACAATGGTCCAGCCTGTTTTATAATAGGGGTGGTTTACATGAAAAAAGGAAAGAACCTGCCACCAGATGTCATCTATATAAATAAGTGCCTGTGAGTGCCCAAGTGCAGGGAGTGACGATGTGTGTGATAGCGTTTGGGATCTTTTTGGGGGCCAGACCCCAGAAGTGTATTTTCAGGGCCCCCTTAAAAAATGTGGGGTTGTGAATGTGCCTGATCGCCCGCGGTAGCATATTCAGAGAATTGGGCCCCACGGTGAAATCTTTAGGCGGGCATGGGAGGTTCGGATGATTGAGGAATGTGTCTGATTTCATCGCAGAGCGGAGAGACGGGTAGGGCGGAACGAGATAGGAGGGATGTAGGGGGGAGCAGCGCTTGGAGAGCTTTTATGGGTGAGGTGCTGGTTTATATGTATCTGTCTGGATGGGAACATGAGTGATGACACGGGTAGAGACATCGTATAGGGTGGAGAGAAAGACAAACCTGGCTCTGATTCTGGCAGTTGGAGAAAAGGGGGGAGTTTGCCGAGAGGGGGGAGGGGCGATAAGAAAGGGGTTGCAGTAGTCAAGACGAGAAAGAATAAGAGCAGTAATGAGAGTTTGAGTCGTTTCCACAGTGAGAAATAGCCGGATTTTGGAGATATTCTTGAGGTGCAGGTGACAGGAGCGGACAGGAGTATCCCGTGAACTTGCTGCGGGGGTTCTGATCGAAATGAAAAATGGTGTGCGGCACCATTTTTCATTCATTTACCTGCCACAGCCAAGATTGCTGTGGTGTCTAAGGGGTTAAGCAGCAGGGAACAGAACCAGTTACTTTCCCTACTGTTACTGGTGGGTATCAGCTACAATTAGCAGCTAAAACAAGCCTTCTATATTGCAGGAATACCGAGTAATCCTGCTACATAGAATCTTAATGCCCCCATGGCAGAAATTTATGTCATATATAATTAAGGGGTTAATTTAAGCAGTTAAATGTAATCTATTGTTTCCAGTAGACATACATTTTTAAGCTTGATGAGGCTGGCTGCAAGTCCTGAAAATGTCTGTACAATGTTTTTGCATATTTCTGGTTCTAAATGGTTTTCCCAAAGGATTTACAAAAAATTTT
>JAODAL010075006.1:0-14165 GCA_025379985.1 Phyllomedusa bahiana
TTTCAACGTGATCCCCAAAAATCGGGCAGTCCTATGACTTTAACCCTCCCATCACCCCAAATCAGGCCTCCCGCGGGTAACCGACCTCCATTATTCAGAGAGAAAAAATAAAAAAACACCCAACCTGCCAAGCTTCCCTTTTTATGACACCTGTGAGAGTGGGCGGGGACAGAAACACAAAATGGAAGCACCCCTTTCCTTCCATATAGGTTAAAATCAATGTGCAGAAACATACGTTATAACTCGGTGTTACATTGATTTTAACCTATATGGGAAGGAAAGGGTGCTTCCATTTTGTGTTTCTGTCCCCGCCCACTCTCACAGGCTGTCATAAGAAGGGCAGCTTGCAGGTTGGGTGTTTTTTATTTTTTCTCTCTGAATAATGGAGGTCGGTTGACCCAGTGGGAGGCCTGATTGGCTCGATTGAGAGGTAAAGATAGGATAGGACTGCCCGATTTTGAGATCACGTTGAAAGTCGTTGGCAGCTTAAACATCTTTTGATCAAAATATGTGAACCGAGAGTCTCAAAGTTTTTTCATCTATCTCAAAGAACTCACAAAACACTGTGGGAGGCAAACAACAACCACATGGGTGGGACCAGAGTGATATACAAAACCTGGCCCTATAAACCTAACATACCCCTACCTAACAGAGAGATACAGGATAATCGCCCCGATAAGGGCGTTCCTGTCCGCAGCCTTACCCTAATTCAAAAACACCCTGTTATTCCTCATGGTCCCGTCCCAACATGTTTCAATCATCCATGACATCAGGGGGCAGTCTGGAAAGATATAATTGGACCAAGTATCTGGGTATAGTAACAAATAGATGGCTGCAATAATGGGAGGCACAAGAATTAGAGGGTAGATAAATACCTGATGGTAATTACTGATGCAGAGACAACATAACATGCCGTGTTTACATAACAAAAGAGGACACTACCTTACGTTTCACCTGCATAATGCCGCCTTGTAGGTTTGCAATATAAACCAGCAAGACCACCAGGTATTGAGTTTCAGAACTGTAAGTCATCTCCCGCCCTGTAAGGGCAATACAGCGTCGGCTGTGTGTGAGACTAGATTTGCAGTGGTCTGATACCCCTTCCATTTCATTATGATTGCTTGCACAGTGCTCCTTGGGATGTTTAAAGTTTGGGAAATCTTTTGTATCCAAATCCAGTTTAAAACTTCTTCACAACAGTATCACGGACCTGCCTGGTGTTTTCCTTGGTCTTCATGATGCTCACTGCGCTTTAAACAGAACCCTGAGACTATCAGAGAGCAGGTGCATTTATACAGAGGCTTAATTACACACAGGTGGATTAAATTTATCATCAGTCATTTAGGACAACATTGGATCATTCAGAGATCCTTACTGAACTTCTGGAGTGACTTTGCTGTCCTTAAAGTAAAGAGGCCGAATATTGCACGCCTCACTTTCCAGTTTTTTTTTTTCCTACAAAAGTTTAAAATATCCAATAAATTTCGTTCCACTTCACAATTGTGTCCCACTTGTTGTTGATTCGTCACAAAAAAAATAAAAATTTTATATCTTTATGTTTGAAGCCTGAAATGTGGCAAAATGTTGAAAAGTTTAAGGGGGCCAAATACTTTCGCAAGGCACTGTATGCAGAGTTGCTCAGACAAGTAACAGTTCAATTTGACACTGGTTTGGCCAAACTTGTGAAAAATTCGGGCTTAGAAGTCCAAAACCTGCATTTTTTTACTCTAATCTTACTTTGTTTTTGTTTGTTTTTTACTGTTTCTTACTGTTCTGCAGCATCCAATGCCTTATCTGACATCACTTAAAGGGAACCTGTCACCAGGTTTTTCACATATAAACCAATTACACTGTGGTGTCCTGTGTAGCTAAACATAGCCCAAGCTGCCTTTATTTTTTTTAAAAAGGTGCGTTGTTACCTTCCCTGAAGACCTTTTTCAGTCTAGAATCTCGCATATTAATTAGCCCTCTGACATCACTGTAATGGGCTGGTTTGGCAGTTATGCCCCGCCCACTTATTCAAACAGCTTTCTGATTTGCATAATCTCATTGCAAATCTCGCACATGCGCTCAGCACTGGCACATAAACAGGAAGTGGAGCTCTTCTACTGACTGCACCAGTCATCCACAGCTATAGACATCACCAATCGTCATTGCTGCTAGTTCACTTCTTCCATCCTTTTCCCTACATGTTCTTACTCTCCTCATGAATATCTTTAGTGAGGATAATATTGAATAAATTATTTCATTAACAAGAGGAGAGAGAGAGAGCCCATCCCCCAACTATCACAATTTTCCAATCTCCCAAAAAAAAAAAAATCTATGTCTCACCTTATGCATCTAGGAAATATGGCTGACACCTCTACCACACAAGTGGTATATTTTCTAAGATATGAAAAATGTGTGCATATCCCCCCACCGATGTCCCCCAAACTCCACTGTACACCACTTTCCCTCCACCACTCCATCTACTGCATCACTCTAAACCACCCAATCTACTGCAGCAGTCTAAACCAGCCCCTAAGGGCATATTCATATGGCATTTTTGGATCCGATTTTGGAACCGTTTTGGGTTCTAAAATCTGATCCAAAAACACTGCTGCAATCAGATCACAAACAGATCCAACATGTACCCAAACATACAGCTGCGTATACGTGTTGGATACAGCAGAATCGCACCCCATAGTTTATTATAGGGCTCCTGCTGCGTCTTTCAGACCAAGAATTGACATGACAATACTCGGAACAGATCCAAAAAACGCAATGAGACACACATCAGTGATCACTTGTGTGAAAGCTGCTGCGTGTTTCTTATTAAAAGCAATGTTAACCCCTTCCCGACATAGGGCGTATGGATACGCCCTAGCGGGAAGTGACTTCCCGCAAATGGACGTATCCATACGCCCTGGCGATCGCGCGGGCTTGCGGGCGAGCCACGCACGATCGCAACATGGGACCAGCGGTAAATTACCGCTGGCCGCATGCCGTATCACCCCCGGCCGGAGTGGGCTCCGCCGCGGGTGATTACCGCTTCATTACCGCAGCCTGTCATGGCTGCGATAATAAAGCCGCAGGCAGGAGGAGTGAGCTCCTCCTGCCTGCTCCCGTCGGCTGCCGCACTGTAGTGCGGCACCGATCTCCTCTCTGATGATCCTGGGAAGTGAACGGCACTTCCCGGGGTCATCTGTGATGTCACCATGCCCGCAATGCATTGTGGGCATGGTGACAGGCCTGTCATGGCAACCAGTACACAGTACTGATACTGTGCACTGGTCTGCATTCTAACAGCAATCTGATGATTGCTGTTAGAAGATAAAGTGAAAAAAAGTGAAAAAAGTAAAAATAAATGTCAAAAGTGAAAAAAAAGTAAACACAAACACAAAAAATAAAATAAAAAAACGTACAACCCCCCTTTTTTCCCCTTTACAAACGCCAATCGCCCCAAAAAATAAAAAATAAATAAATACCCATTTTTGGGTATCGCCGCTGGAAACGACCCACCGATAAATCTGTCATGTTAATTAACCCGACGGAACCCATAAAAAAAAAAAACAAAAAACATCACAAAAATGCGATTTTTAACACTTGCAGCACAAAAAATTTGAATAAAACGATCAAAAATTTCATATAACCCAAATTGTCCCAATTTAAAACTTCGTTCATCCCACAAAAAAAAAGTCCAACCCCTCTTTAAGGAAAAATAAAAAATTAGGCCTCAGAAGACAGCGATGCAAAATATATTTAAACACAAAAAAAAACATTTTTTTTTTTTTTTTTAAAGTGCTTAAAAATTTTAAAAAAAAAAAAAAAGGGGTAATCCCCAAATCACAAACCGAAGTAAAGCTAACGGGTCGGAACGCACATGAGCGCTGTTAAAAAATAAAAATAAAAAACACTACTAGGATTGCATTTTACCTTCACCCCCCTTTCCCAAAAAAAAACGGATTTAAAACTGATCAAAAATTTTGCCCCCCAAAAATTAACCAAAAAAACTTCAACTTCCCCCGCAAAAAAAAACCCCACACACTCCGTACAAAAAAATAAAAAAAGTTATGGCCCAACTATGGCATCAAAAACGTTTTCCTTTTTGAAAAAAGTGTTTAAATTGTGTAAAAGCAGTAAAACATAAAAAAAAAAAAAATTGGATATCGCGTAACCCTTTCGACCTGATAGTAATACTTTATTCATTTATACGCAGGGTGACCGCTGTTAAAAAATAAAAATAAAAACACTACCGGGAAATGCTGTATTTTGTTCAAAGCCTCAAAAAAACCCTTAATAAAAAGTGATCAAAGCCATACCCCCCCATAAGGGTACAAATTTAAAAACATTAACTCACCCCCCACAAAAAACAAGCCCGAACACCCGTAACAGAAAACAAAAACGTTTGCTTCAAACAAACAACATAAAACGCAATTTTTTTTATAGACCTATTTCTTTTGTGTAAATAATAAAACAAAAAAAAAACTATATAAAATCATACCTTTTGCTTTTAAAACCACCCCCCATAGTAAGATACCCTTCTTTTACCTGCACGCGAACGCTGTAAAATTGAAGCTCAAAAAACAAGGGGGGAAATTCGTTTTCCCCTCATTTTCAAGCCCAAGAAAAAAAAAGCATTTTGAACACCTTGCACCCAAAATGTACAAACACCCCTAAGAGTTTTTTGAGGCGTGCTGAATCCAAAAAAGTTAATTTAGGGAAAGGGTTTTTCACCTTTCGGGTACTTTGGGGCTTTGTAATGTGACATGGCCCCACCAAAAAATCTGCATTCCAAAACCCAAAGTAGCGCTCCCCCCCTTTAAAACCCCCCCTCCCATGCGCCCAAACAGCAGATTACACCCACATGTAGGGTATTGCCAAACTTGGGAAAAAATTTGTGAAACAATTTTTTGGGTCTTTTTTACCGGGATCCTTGTAAAAAAAAAACATTTCACTAAAAAAATTGCAATTATTGGGAAAAAAAAAATTTTTTTACATTTTTTACAGCCTAACCTAAAATTTTTTGTGACACACCTGTGGGGGCGAATGCTCACTACCCCCCTGAAATATTCCTTAAGGGGGGTTATTTTTCCCAAATGGGGTATTTTTTAGGGGGCGTTTATTAATTTTTTTTTAAACCTTTGGGTCCGCAAACCCCGAAAAAGGGCCCCAAATAAAATGGGAATGAAAATGAGACTCCGAGCCCGAGGGGCTCCCCAACTGGGGGTTTTTTTGAGCCCCCAAAAATCACTAGGGGCCCCATAGGGGATATCTCGAAAAAGGCAAAAACTGGGGAAACAATATTTAAGTTGTATTTCCCTGATCACATTTTCCGTATTCTTGGGAACAAGTTAAAAATTTTAAAAACGCAAAAAAAGTGAAATTTTGAAATTTTACTTCCACTTTGCTTTAATTCCGTGAAACACCTAATGGGGTTAAAAAACTTCCAAAAAACTTTTGAATACTTTAAGGGGTGTAGTTTTTTAGATGAGGGGATTTTAAAGGGGATCCAAAATACAGGCCAATCAAAATCACTTAGAACTGGACTGGGGCTCTAAAAAAAAAGTATATTGCAAATTTTTGAAAATTTGAAAATTTTCTACAAAAATTTTAACCCCCTAATGTCCCCTAAAAAAAAAAAAGACATTAAAAAAATGATCCAACTACAGCGACAAGGGTAGATCCCTTAAAAAACTATTTTGAGTGGAAAAAAACTACGTCTACATCAGAAATTTTGAAGTTTAAAAAGGGGAAAATTTTTTAAATTTTTACAAATAAACAAAATTTTTTTTGGGCCAAAATTTCTTACTACTTAAAGCACAAGTTCCCCAGAAAACAATCTCTGAATCACAGGATATTTTTAAAGTTCAAAAAGTTATTCTCACAAAAGTGCACATAAATTTTCAAAAATAGGGCTCTTCGAGAGGCCAAAAAATGGGTCCGCGGGAAGGGGTTTAAACACATTGCTATTTGTTGCTGCTTTTTTTAGTCCCCTTTGGGGACCGACAGAAAGATCCAAACACATAAAAACGTATTAACACGGGCGAAAACGCCGTTGAACAAACCCTTACCCCACTCTACAAAGTAGGTCGTTCCCATTTACATTGCCTCAGGGGAGGTAACAAAAATTTTTCTCCTTCAAAGAATTTGAGTCTGGCCGCAACAGCTGCTAAAAAAAAATACGCAACCCTGGGATATAACCCCACCAGCCTGAATACAATATCGCCACATATAGATCCCTAACAAATAATCATCTCTGGTTTAGTGAATCTTGTTTTATTTGCTCTTGATGCATCTTCTGGCTATATTCACACTGCAAATACGAGTGCTATAATATGACAATGTATTCTCTAGCATTTACTGTGTGGCTGGCAAAAGAAGGGTAAATGGGGAAAAGGAGGGTGAATGGAGGCCGTGCCAGAGTGCTGTAGAAAGTATGCGCTGGCCAGTGTATACTTCCCACAGCAGGCATATAGCAAGATACACAAGGAACAGGCCACTGTACGCCGTGTTCACACGGCTTATTCAAGCCGTAATTGCGAGCCAGATTGCACTCGCAATTACGGCTTGAATAAGGGGCGGGGGCGCTGCCTGCCGGCCCCATAGACTTGTATTATCCACAGCGCGTATTGCGCCTGGATAATGTGCAGGTGACTTTCTCCCCGCCTGGCGTATTCGCCGAGCGGGGAGGAGCGACGGAATCCAATGTTCTCTATGAGAGCAGTGGATTACCGTAATTACTGCGATGGATTGGCGCCGTACTGCAGCGCAAATCCGACGCACAGTACGGCTCCAAACCGTGGCTAAATAAGCCGTTTGAACGGCCCCTTATACATGTAAGCTACAACATCATCACAAGATGAGGAATTATATCTAAATAGATAAACGCCGTATCCTGCAGTCAGGAACAGGCAGACAATCACCTTCATTACATTTTATTTATTTATATATATATATATATATAAATATATATATAATATATATAAATATATATATATATATATATATATATATATATATATATATATATATATATATATATATATTTTTGTCTTGCCTGTAAACAACAATATTTGTACAGGCAAATATCTAACAGTAAAAAGAAAAATTATTTTCAAGTATAAAACACCATCATATCGTAGTTACATGTCAACCCCGGGACATGATTACCTTTTAGGGCTCGTTCACACGCCTTATTCTGGGACAGATTTCAGCCGTATTGCGCTGCAATACGGCTGGAATCCGTCCCAGGCATTATGGTAATCCACAGTTCTCATAGAGAACTATGGATTCCGTCTCTTCAATTATTTACGGCGTGTACGCGCCGTGAATAATGACTGTCTATGGGGCCGGCGAGCTGCCGGCCCCCCGTCCCGCCCCCGCTGCACGGCAGCCGTAATTGCACGTAATTGCGGGGCGAAATCCGTCCTGCAATTACGTCGGCAATAAGCCGTGTGAACTAGCCCTTAGTGACATTAATGGTGCAATATTGAATTTATGTATATATATATATATATATATATATATATATATATATATATATATATATATAATACACACATACACACACACACACACGTGTGTGTGTGTATATGTATAAATATATACACACGTTTATACACACATATATACATTCACATACATATACACACATTTATATATACATATGTACACAAACATATATACAAACATACACACATGTATATACATAGATATATTCTCACATAAATAAAAGGACATATACACACAAACTAATACATAAATACGCACAAGCACATATATACACTCACACATACATATATTTACACACGTACATAGACATATTTACACACATATATGTACACAAAAATATACATATACAGACATTTACACATATATACATGCATGTACACATATATATATACACACACATACATATTTACACACATTCATACAATTACACACATATACACACATATTCATACAATTACACACATATACATACATGCAATTGTATATACAGATATACTGTAGGCAGATAATCATACACAGATCACCCTCACTGAAGTTCAGGTTGTTTCACCCATGCTGTTCTACCTAGTGCTGGTCTCTGCAGTGAGTGAGGTTCCTCACTGTCTGGACACCTGCAGGTTATGTGGAAGCTGCTGCTGACACCATGATGAATCTAGTGTAGCAGTGAGATATGATCCGACCCGGGAGCAGAGCAGGGGGCGGAGCCTCTCACTCACTGTTCCGCAGCTGCTGCTGAGCTTCCTGACTCTGCCAGGACCGTGTGTTGAAGATAATGTCCTGACAGAGTCACACAGTGAGTGAGTGATAAGTGGCCTGGTGTCCCCCTCTTCCCCCATCACCCACCCACAAAACACTTAAGATAAAAGAGCTGTTATGTCCACACACACAGTGAATACCAGGGGCGTCGCTTGGCTGTTTTATTCGGGGCTCGGCCCCCTAATAAAACACCCTGTGCCCCGAGTCTCCCGGGCTCCAGGCCGCTGCCGTGGGCCTGGAGCACCGACCGGCCCTTTAGCTGCATGTGCGTCCGCTGGACGCACACACAGCTGAGGGCTTCTGCGGAGCAGAGAGCGAGCGCTCCCTGCCCCGCAGGGCCGACACAGCGGGGCCGCCGGGTCCTCACAGCGCTGAGGACCCGCCGCGGCCCCGTGCGCCTCAGCCGGCAGCGTCGCGATGATGTGATGTCATCGCGACGCTGCCTGCCCTCGGGCGCACAGCGCGTCATAGGCCGTGCGCCCGAGGAGCTGCCGGAGGAGCGCAGGCTGAAGAGGACAGAAAGGAGCGCGCCGCCGGGGAGTTAAGGTGAGTATTACTGTTGTTATTTTTAAAGCGTTTACCTGCCTGTGCCCCTATATCCCTGCCTGTGCCCCTATAATGCCTGCCTGTGCCCCTATAATGCCTGCCTGTGCCCCTATAATGCCTGCCTGTGGCCCCCATATCCCTGCCTGTGGCCCCCATATCCCTGCCTGTGGCCCCCATATCCCTGCCTGTGGCCCCCATATCCCTGCCTGTGCCCCTATAATGCCTGCCTGTGGCCCCCATATCCCTGCCTGTGCCCCTATAATGCCTGCCTGTGGCCCCCATATCCCTGCCTGTGGCCCCCATATCCCTGCCTGTGCCCCTATAATGGCTGCCTATGCCCCTATAATGCCTGCCTGTGGCCCCCATATACTGCCCGTGGCCCCCATATCCCTGTCTGTGCCCCTATAATGCCTGCCTGTGGCCCTTATAATCCCTGCCTGTGGCCCCATATCCCTGCCTGTGGCCCCCATATCCCTGCCTGTGGCCCCTATAATGCCTGCCTGTGGCCCCTATAATGCCTGCCTGCCCGTGGCCCCCATATCCCTGTCTGTGCCCCTATAATGCCTGCCTGTGGCCCTTATAATCCCTGCCTGTGGCCCCATATCCCTGCCTGTGGCCCCCATATCCCTGCCTGTGGCCCCTATAATGCCTGCCTGTGGCCCCTATAATGCCTGCCTGTGGCCCCCATACGCCTGCCTGTGGCGCCCAAAAGCCTGCCTGTGGCGCCCATATGCCTGCCTGTGGCCCCCATATACTGCCTCAGTGCCCCCATAAACTGCCTCAGTGCCCCCATATACTGCCTCAGTGCCCCCATATACTGCCTCAGTGCCCCCATATACTGCCTCAGTGCCCCCATATACTGCCTCAGTACCCCTATATACCTTCTTGTGGCCCCTATATACTGCCTCAGTGCCCCTATATACCTTCTTGTGGCCCCTATATACTGCCTCAGTGCCCCCATATACTGCCTGTGGCCCCATATACTGCCTCAGTGCCCCTATATACTGCCTTTGGCCTCATATACCTGCCTGTGGCCCCTATATACTGCCTCAGTGCCCCTATATACCTGCCTGTGCCCCTATATACTGCCTGTGCCCCCCTATATACTGCCTGTGCCCCCCTATATACTGCCTGTGGCCCCATATACTGCTTCAGTGCCCCTATATACCTAACTGAGGGGACTGCTATACCTATAATTAAGGAGTTGCTGGAAATGTGAGGATTCTAAGATATTTGTGTCCAAATCCTCAGGGACGAGTCTTGCCGGGAGCAATCAGCATGAAGGTTGTGAACCGGATGGAGAAGAGAAGGGAAGGTGAACGACGCTGATCAGAAAAGACGTCTCCGGTGAGTCACTAAATGTAACTGCAGTGTAATCACTTATATGTCTGCAGAGTCTACATACAACTAGTATCTACCACTATCTGGTCACTGTATGGGGTAATATACAGTCCCTCAGCTCTGTGTACACTGGTGTCTCCCACTATCTGTCCCTGTATGGCGGTGGTAATATGTAATCAGAGCCTGTGTACAGCTGATGGTCACATGTGGGGTCGCGTTTGGTCAGGTCGGCAGGATATTTTGAGCCTTAAGTAAGTAATAGTTTGGGGTCTTGGTTTTGTAGGAGGGTTTTAGTAACAATCACGCGTCCGGTATATTTGCTCCATGTGTAGTTGTATGTTTTGGTGACTGTTTAGGGGTATTGTCATATGAAGGTGAGAAGTTCTGAAAAAGTAAATTTGTCATTGGTGATTTTTACTGTACAGTGACTGCTGAGGAATGGACGGGATCTGTGTGGAATGTGCAGAAAATTAGTGACAGGAACACAAGGTTTTTCTCTGTAAAAAAAACATCCGCAGTTTCACAATGAGGCGTGAAAAATGTTGTGTGAACCCAGCCCTACCCAGAAAAACACAAAGGGCCCGAGCCCCGGATGTTTTAGGACCCTAGCAACGCCCCTGGTGAATACACTGAAGAGACTAACTGTGCTCGTGCATTAAGACACTACACACATGCGCGGATTTCAATACTACGGCCAAACTAATTACAATAAAGGGGAGTGGTTTATGCAAATGTAACTGATTTTGTCAGACTCTTCTCTGACGCAAAACGTAAGTTGACTCTTTGCAGCTCATTTGCATATACTAAAAAGAAGTATAACAGCTTATATTTTAAAGATTTACTTTTATTCCTTAATACAAATAGGGATGTTTTTACAAACCTTTGTGGTATAGTCATTTATTTTACATACAAAAAACCTGGTGACAGGTCCTCTTTAAGGTTACCAGACCATAGAATGGACCGAGAGTGACGCCACAACCGCTCCTGGTCTTGTGCTCCTGGCGTGGCATCACTTCTGGTCTGAGGTTCTGTCCAACATCACTTCCGGTCAAAATAACATAGGTGTTACCAATTATTATGGTAACCAGAAGTGACATTACACTAGGAGGGGTGCAGAACAGTAAGTTAACCTGTAAAGACCCATAAAAATCCAAAGGTTGATCCCCTCTGATTTTTCCACCACAATTTGATATGGGTAAATCAGAATTGAATTACTTAGCCTCCATCATTCATCTGAACGAAAATTACTTTGACACTTCTATGTAATACCACTTTACCCTTGTAGCATCCCTTGAAGTTCATGATTTGCTAGGGGTGTCGAATGGGACCTGGGAAAACACTGATCACTGCAGGCTACAATAAAACCCGAACTTTCTATCTGATAAAAACACCCTGACCTACAATACCAAGTACACGCCACGATAAAGAATGGCACGGCTTACAGAAAAAAAAAAAAGCCTACTATGTCATAAGCGGAGCTAATAACTGCTTTTGCTGCCAACACCCCTGTGAACACTTGCCCTGGTTTTCAATCTGTATTCTTTATACAAAATCCTTTCGATGGACACTTTATTGGCTTCATTTCTCAGCAATGAATTCAAGCAGAAAAAGAGAGAGACTTATAAGGATGCAGTGCAGGGACTGGCAGCAACAGAAGCTATGACTAAAGAATGGCCACAAAGCACTGATGAAGCAAATAGCAATGCCCCTACTATAAAAATTCTTCCTGATCTATTATATGGGGAAACATTAGATACAAGATCACCTTAAAGTAAAAACTGAATTTTTGTACTTACCGTAAAATCCTTTCCTCGTCCGATTCACTGGGGGACACAGCACATTGGATATAGGTCCTTGCCTTAGGAGGTGGACACTAGGCGGATCAAACGTGTTAACCTGCCCCGGGGGCCTATATCCCTCCTGCTGACGCCAGCCGATCAGTTGGTTACAAAAGCCGTGGCCGAGAGGAAAACAAAAGAGCACCCCCCATTTCCCTGGGGAAAAAACGAGGCGGGAGCTGTGTCCCCCACTGAATTGAACAAGAATAGGATTTTACGGTAAGGGCAAAAATCCAATTTTCTCGCCAATGCATTGGGGGGAAAAGGTACCTTGGGATGTCCAAGACATTCCCAGAGGGTGGGAACAAAAAGAGGTAACAACTAAAAAATACATCACATTGATAAGCTTAGCAACGCTGTCTGAAGCACCTTCCCCCGAGGCTTGTGCACCGGGGCCCAAAGGGTAAAAAACGGGTTAGAATTAGAAAAAAAGGACCGAAGCCCGGGGGGGCCCGTTTGCACCCCTGCAAAGCTGAAGTTTTGATGCCAAACCGCCCGTGGGGTGAGCAGTGACCCAAAACAAAGAGGTTCCCCACCCTAGACCGATGGCTTCCAAATTTGCAGACCAAATCCAGCGGCAATGGTGGCCTTTAGGGGCCGACAGCCCCTGCGGGGCCCCCGAATGACAAAAGGCTTCAAGCGCCTAAAAGTTTCCCGTTACAGAGAGGTAGACGAATGGTCCTCACTCTTCGGGCTCGCGGCATCACCCTTCGGTACCATAAAGGCCGGGGAGGCCAGGGGGGACGGGTGAGGGGCGAGGAGGAAGGCCCCGTAAAAACTGACTGGTTTCCCGACGCCCTCAGGGGGAAAACGCACAGTAAAAGCCATGACAACCCCCCGATTGAACACGGCCTGACCTTCCCCTTTTTCCACAGGGGGGGCCGATTGCTCAATCACTCAATCAAGAAAGAAAAAAAACTCTCAAGAGCGGTTCCGCCCCCTACAAAACAGGCTGAAAAGACACCCCGGCTCAGCAGGAGGGGCACAGCCACCAGGGCGGGCCCAACGCGTTAGTTCACCTTGGTCCACCTACTAAGGCAAGGGGTTATACCCAAGGGGGCGTGTCCCCAATGACATGGGGGAGAAATATAAAAAAACGATCAAAAAGGCGGGCATTTTAAACCTTGAGAAAAGTCCGAAGCAACTACTCAACAACACAATGCCCAACCCCGCTTTTAAGGAAGCAGCATCCCCAACCAGTCATCTGTGTTTCCTCCTGGTGGAATCCAATGAGAAACTCATACCTACAAACAAAATGGGAACACGTTACTGGGACCCCCGGGTTAAACAGATACAAAAGAAATTGGGATCAAATGTTAGGTTATTTAAAATAATCTTCAACTTCAGACCTAACTATTGGTCCCCCACTTTTTTTTTTTTTTTTTTATCCGAGGAGCCCTCTTTTCTATCTGCCCTTTTATCACATTTCCTCAAAATGCCCTGAGAGGAATGGTGTGAGATGATCAGCTTAAGGCTGCGATCAAACATGATGACAAAACCAAGAATGAATTTAAAACAAGAAGTCTCAGTTTTTCCTTAACAAGTGTCCTTCAAATATGATCCATTCCTGGTTTTTGGGTTCAAAAAAATCTAAAAAAAAAAAAAAAAAAAAATAAAAAAAAAAAAAAAAAGCCTTGAAAGCACCCAAAAATAAAAAAAAACAAACATAAATTAATTTTTTCCGACGTATTTGTCCGGCACACGCGAAGGGGGGACGGGTTTCCTCCCCTTCACATTCACTTTTTTCATATTCCGTCCGAAAACCGACGGAAAAATGAACACAAAATATTTTTTTGGGGGGAACAGTCCCTGCAGTGGAGACTGCTGCAGGGTTTTTTCCCTGCGGCCCAGTAAAAGTTTCGGCCGGTTTTTTTAGACGAGCAAAACGCAAAACCACTAAAAAAGGCCCCCAAAACCCGGGGCCAGGGGGGGCTGGTCTTAAAGAATTTTGGGGAAAGGGAGGGGGGACACATAACACAAGTTTTTGTTCCCCCCCCAGCTTATGGAACATTTTTTCCCCAAAGGGGGTTAGTTACTAAACAGGGGTTTCCACATAATCCTAAAACTTTTTAAAATTTAGTGGGCTTTCCCCCATTTGTTCTTTTCAAGCTTCCCGATTAGGCTGGATGGTTTTACCCCAATGATTGGGATTTATTCTATTCCTAAAAAGAGTCGTTACATTTCAGAAGA
>JAODAL010075007.1:0-14164 GCA_025379985.1 Phyllomedusa bahiana
TTTTTTGCAATCTCTAAAAGTTGGGAGGTATGATTATCATACATTCCAGCTCTTTTAAAGGGGTTCTCCAGTCTAGAACATACATACCTTATTATAAAATTTTAAGATCATAAAGATCTCTGTTCAGGATCTTCATCTTTTGTGTGGAATGCAGAGCTGATACAAAGAGCGTCCTCCTCTCTGGAGGACCTGTCCTGTCCTACGCATCACAGACATCTTATTGATTTGAATGAATACTGTGTAATGCCCAATTTCCCCTGTGGTGGTGCTGCACGAACATTTAACACTTAGGGCCCTATGTATAAAAACTGTCTATCAGTAAGACTGTCTTTGTTGCCGTTATCAACCAATCAGAGCTCCACTTTATTTCATACAGTGCTCTAGAAAAACAAAAGTTGAGCTCTGATTGATTGCTATGGACAACAAAGAAAGACAGTTTTCATACATAAGGCCATACTTGCCAACTCTCCCGGAAGGGTCTGTGAAACCTACTGCAGCTGCAGCAGGTTCTATGTACTAGAAGCAGTATCAGGGCAGAGTCAACAGATGCTGTTCTGAAACCACTGACTGCGGCCGCTGGCGCAATGTTTTGATAACTTCCTGCATAGGAAGCTATCAAAGCATAGGAAGCTATCAGAGCTTGGGACCCCAGTGCACTGCTGGGAGGAGGGGGCATGGCTTAGCTGGGCCCACTAAGCTCCACCCCCTCTTTCCAGCAGCATAACCTGTAAAGATGCAGACTGCCAGCAGCTCCACAGCAGGACAGGTGAGTACATTACCATGCTTTGTGGTTGTGGGGGGAGGGGTGTGCATGTGTATTTGAGTGTGCAGGAGAGGAGTGTATGTTTGTATTTGGGTTTTCGGGGAATGGGAGTGTGTGTATTTGAGTGAGAAAACAGGCCACAGTGGATAGAAGTTGCCATCTTCTCCCTGTCTCCTGCCTCCCGCGGTCTGTCTCTGGTGATTGCAGGGGGCAGGAGGCAGGCCACAGTGTGTAGAAGTTGCCCTCTCCTTCCGGTATCCTGCCCCCTGTGGTCAAAGGCTTCAGGGGGCTGGATACAGGCCTCAGGCAACAGGAGTTGCCCCCTTGTCTCCTGTCCCCTGAGATCTGTCTCTGGTAAAGCCAGGGGGCCATGAGACAGGCCGCAGGGGACAGACGCTGACGATTACCTATGGCAATAACCTATTCAGCATCCAGGAAAGCTGGGTTACACTCCATTCCCCAACAGTGGCACCCATTATTCCTACGGAAAGCTGGATGTTACCTGTGGGCGATGGGTGTCACCAAGTTTTCCTGGATGCTGGATATAGTATCCAGCCTATATGTATTTGTATGTGTGTGTTTCTTTATTTATAACTTGGGTCCATTTTTTCAAATAAAATGGTTAAGAAGGGCTGATGTTGGGGAGTGTTTATTTAGATAAACTTTTTGGGGCAATTTGTTTGTGTTTTTATTTTTTTCCATATAGTTCCAGTGTTAGTAATGGAAGCGTCTGAGAGACACCTCTTCATTACTATCGCTTGGGCCAGCGGTGTTTCTTGTTGCCCAAGGCTGACACTAACCCTGTGACACTATTACCCCAGTACCCAATACACCAGGGGTACTGGGAAGAGGCATTAACTGTCAGAAATGGACGCTCTAAGGCTTCTCGAGAAGCTGCAGGCTGGGGTACTTTTAGAATGGGAAGGGACCAGTATCAATGGACCTTCCCATCCTGATAGTATAAGGCTGCAACTGTTGGTTTCACCTTGGCTGGTTATGGAAAATTTGGGGACCTCACGTTGTTTTTTTCTGAAAACTTTATTTAATGAGAACCCAAAAATGGGCATCCACTGTAATGATTACATGAGTTGCCCACTTTAGGATTCTCAATAAATAAATGATTTTTGAAAAAAATAAATGAAGTTGGGTCCCCTCGTCCTGCATCTTAAGAAGAAGAAGGTCCACCTGGTATACTCTATATCATTTCCTTTTTATTTTTTATCTTAGGATAGATACATGTATGTCCCAGGCAGGTTTACATCCATTTACTAAATTTTCCTATACCACTTGCTGGAAATGTAATCCAGGGACATACTATTCTTTCAGTTAGATATTTTTTTCTGACATTGCTTCTCATCTCTCCCCAAAGTGTAACACATTAAAGGTTTCCATCATGTCTCTTTTCCATTGTTTCCTCCTGTAACACATTGGGTTGCAAAAGTATTAAAACCCCTCAAACTATTCCTCATTTCTAAACTTTATAGCCACAAATGTATTTTGTTGATATTTTATGTGATAGAACAACAAAAAGTAGCAAGTGTTTGTGAGGTATAAAGAAATTGATACGTGCTTTTCCAAATTTTTGCAAATTAAATAAACTGAAAAGTTTGGCGTGCATATATATTCAGTCCTCCTGAGTCAATACTTTGTAGGACCATCTTTAACTGCATTCAAAGCTGCAGTCTGTTGGAGGAGGTCTGTGCCAGCTTTGCACATCTAGAGGCTGGAATTTTTGCCCATTCTTATTTGTAAAATAGCTTTAGCTCAGATTGGTTGGGGAACATTTGTGAACAGCAATTTTCAAGTCCTGCCACAGATTCTTAATTGGATTTATGTCTGGACTATAACTGGGCCATGTTTACACATGAATATGCTTTGATATAAACCTATCCATAGTAGCTTTGGCTGCAGGTTTAGGGTTGTTGTCCTGCTGGAAGATGAATCTATGCCCCAGCCTCAAGTCTTTTGCAGCCTCTAACAGGTTTCCTCCAGGTTGCCCTGTATTTATCTCTGTCCATCTTCCCATCAACTCTGAGCAGCTTTCCAGTCCCTGCCGAAGCAAATCCTCCCCCCAGCATCATGCTGCCCCCAATTTGCTTCATGGTAGGGATCGTGTGCTCAGGGATATGGGTAGTTTTGACTTTCCGCCACACGTAGCATTTGGCATTTAGGCCAAAAAGTTACATTTTGGTCTATCTGACCACAGCACCTTCCTCCACATGCTTGCTGTGTCCCCTGCATAGCTTTTTGCAAACTGCAAACAAGACTTCTTATAGCTTGTTTTCAAAAAGGGCTTTCTTCCTGTCACTCTTAAATAAAAGAGGATTCATAGCCTAAACTACTCATAGTTGTCCTGTGGACAGATTATCACACCTGAGCTGTGGCTCTCTGAAGCTCTGCCAGGGTGACCCTTGGCCGCTTGGCTGCATTGCTAATTAGTGCTCTTCTTGTTTGTCAGTTTAGGTGGACGATCTTGTCTTGGTAGGTTAGAAGTTGTGCCATACAACTTCCATTTATGGGTGATTGATTGAATAGTGCTCTGTAAGATGTTCAGAGCTTGTGCTTTTAAAACATAATGCTGCCATACACTTTGCCACAACTTAATCTGTGAGCTGTCTGGTGGGTTCCTTGGTTTTCATGATGCTGTTCGTTCACAAATGTTCTCTAGCAAACCTCTGATGCCTTCACAGAACAGCTGTGGTTATACTGAGAATAAATTACATGCAGATGTATTCTATTTACTAATTAGGTGACTTCTAAAGACAATTGGTCACGTTGGATTTCATTTCGGGGATATAAGAGTACAGGGGGCTTAATACATATGCACGCCACATGTATCATTATCTTTGCACCTTACATGCTTACTACTTTCTGTTGCTCTATCATATAAAATATCAATAAAATACATGTAAGTTTGTGGCTGTAATGTTTAAAAATAAGGACTAGTTCAATGGGTATGAATACTTTTGCAACTTTTGTATGTTTAAAGTTTTCAGTCATGTCCCTCTTTTCCCTTCTTTTCTCCTGTAATATGCTAGTAGACAAGCATTTCACCTTCTTTTCTACTGCCTGGCAGTTCTGGTAAATTATTTTAAATCTGACAGAAATCAGGACCCTCAACTCCTTCTCTTGTGAAGTCCTGGTTAACACAAAATTGACAAGACAATACAGATGATAGAGTTTCCATAAGGGCATTATTTTACACTTTGTTTTGACCAATTATCCAGTAAAGCATGTTTCAGACATTTTGAAGCGTATCAAACCTATTACACAGTTTTGACAGTTTTGTGTCATTGCTAATATTGCCCAAATAGGTCTCAGTTCACCCGAAATCTGTTAAAATATTTTGAATTTGCAACATCATGAAGTCTAAAATTCTGTATATTTTTTCAAACCTCTGGAAAAAACACCTTCAGCAGCCAATTGCATCCAGATTGGGCTTTCACATCTGTGTAGGCCTCCAAAAAGTATAATTGTGTGCAAAAAGCACATGCAACAGATTTGGTTAACTGAAGATCAACACAGGCAGTTTAAGAATAAAAATCCACTTGACAAAGGATGCATTTGTGTATGTTACCTGCTTACTGCTCTGGATTAGGAAAAATACATCAAAATTGTGCTCAGCTTTGTATGCCAGGAATAAGGACAAAGCAGTTATTAACAAGCAGGCTTGGAATACATAAAAGTGCATAAGGGTTTTGCTAGTACACTGCATTACAGAGCTATCAAAAGCAGACGTGTCCTTTAAAAGGTCCCTATTCTTGTCTCCTAGCATATAGAACTGAGCACAATTTTGGTGGATTTTGCTGGTACGCCGCTGTACACATTTGAGAAACACAAATGTATTGTTCTGAAGGTTTTGTCTTTTAGCATATAGAGCTGGGCTCAACTTTAGTGAGCTAGAACACAACAGTCTGTAGCTAATACACACTGATATGTCTTTCTCTTTTTTCTCAATACCTGCCTCCTAGCATACAGAGCTGAGCACAATTGTCATGGAGTTTGTTAACAGCATACCGCGGTACACCAATAACACATGCATATGGACCCTTCTCTGTCACACTTCTTATCCAAAATGGTGCCCTAGTCCAATCTGACTTTGCATGCATATCCCAAGGTGAGGCCTGAAGGCAGGTGATACAGGATTCCTGCTCACATTATAGATAAATGATATACTTCCCTTCAGCAGCCTGACTCGTAGGCTGCCGATTGGTTGCCCGAGTATAATGAGTATTGGCCAATTTTCCTGCACATTTAGCCGAAATTTAACTATTACCAGATTCTGGAGTACAACACTAGTCATCAGCAAACAGGGAAACCTTACCTACCAAATCTTCTATGTCAGTTACAAACGACACCACTTGTACCCCATCTCTGTACGACAAGCACACCATTAACAACAACATTCTGATATCTGTCCTTTACCAACTGCAAATCCACTGAACTATCCAGGGATTACGTCCAGTGTTCAGTAACTTATCTATGAGCTCTTTACGTGGAACGGTATCAAAGGCTGAACTCTAGATAGGTGACATCCACAGCACCACCTCCATTCAACACTCCTGCAACTCAGCCAAGGAAATCAGTGAGATTAGTTTGACATGATTTGCCCTCAGTAAAGTCATACTGTTTTGGGCCCAACAAGTTGTTGGTTTCTTTGTTGGTCCATTATCCTGTTCTTCAGCATAGTTTTCTTAATTTTGGCTACTACAGACACTGACTTCCTTGTGCCTGTACACAGTAAAAAAAAAAATCCTTCTTTGTTTCTCCGAAAAAGTAATATTGCCTTCCTTTTTGTGCCCCTGTACAGTAATAATATCCACTTTATGCCCTACTTTGTGCCTCCATACAATAATCCTTGAATGCCTCTATTATAATAACAACAATGTAATAGGTGCCTGGTATTAATACCATCTTTGTGACCCACAAAAAGCCCGCTGAGTGCTTTTCCCAAAGTTATGTCACTCCCTTGTGCCCCACAATAATAGTTTCCCCACACTGTAACAGTTTTCCTTTTGTGCCTTCCTCCTTGTCTCATCCACACAATGCTAATAAAACTTTTTCTGCCAGCAAAAAAAAATGGAGCAATGTAGTTACCTAACCCCAGGAGCACCTGATGTCCTTTGGAAAGGGTTGGACATATGTAGCATGGTGATGTCTCCAGGGCCATCTTTTCCTTGAGCACACTAGGGAGTTGCCCGGGGGCCCCACAACATAGTTGGTGTATATTTGTCTCAATAATTTAAAAACATCCCCTGATTTGACTCCATTTTGACAGCAGTGTAGAAAAATTATCAGGCCCTGTGGAAATGAAAGTTGGATTGAACTTTTAAAAAAAAGAACTTACTTAGAATCTTGTCAGACAGTGTCAACCAACTGTCCGGCGGGTAAAAAGAAGCAACAGGAGTTTATTCCAGTGAATCTTGTAGTTTACCCCAAAGTAGTAGGGAAAAGAGAAAATTTAAGATTTGGTGCAGGGATGGGGAAATCAGTGCTTGATGAGCAAAAAGATAGAGATTAGGAGAAGGGGGAGGAGCTGAATCCTGAGCACACAAAAGGGAAGAGAGGGGAAAAACTTAAGCAATGCAAAGCAAAAAATAGAAATTAAAATATGTTTATGAACATGAAGTGGGGAAAATGACATCCCCGTCTAAAATTTTGTTTTCCCTAAAATAAAATTATAAAAATGTTCTCTGAATGTAAAAAAGGAAAAAAATGCAAAATATCAACAGTTAAAGTTAATAATATTTTAAAACAGTAATTCCAAAGAAAGTAACCCAAGGGAAAAACCCATCTGGATTGGGGAAGCCGCAAGATGCCAACATTTCCCACAACCCCCTGGTAAATCCATGGTAGTGTTAAGGAAGGGTACAATGGCATTCCCCGATATTTAATTCCTTCTTCAGGTGTCAGCTTCTTTATTCCCCTTAACCCCCCCTTTGAGAGTTTTTCCCATCTGAGAAACGCTAAAAGGGGTTTGTCTTGGCCTTATTTAGGAACCCACTGTGGTATAGAGCTTAAACTTGGGCCCTAATCTCCTTGTAAGACTCGGGTCCCCCAAAATCGTAATGGCTTCGTGGGTGGGAAAACAGAGTCCTGAAAACAAGAAACTTGGGGAGTCGTGGTAATGGCCCTAAAGCAGGAAACATCTTGTTCCGCGTCAGCTGGATTGGGTCTGTAGGATTTTTATATCTTCAAAATTTCATGCGGGGGACAGTTGCAATGTTCGAGTTTTGGGAAAAACAGAATGCGCGGGTTTGGAACTGCTTGGCTTTCCCCTGGGAAAAAAATCCACAGTGGGTTAGTCTCTCCAGAATCCTCGGTGGCTATGAGATGGTTTCCCATGGATCATCCGGGGGAAGCATAAATTTCTTTCCAAAGCAGCTGTAAAGGAAGTGGGAACGTAACAACGTGGGACTGAAGTTGCTCCAAAACACTTTAAAGACTTTTTCCATGTTCCCCCCTGTGTTGCTTTTCAGTAGGTAGCTGTGTGCCCCCGTCTACAGTTTTATTTGCTTTTCCAGTGCATCTTACCATAAATGGTAATTGGAGTAAAAAACCAAGAGGGTGTAGACATGTTCACCAGACAAGATTCCCGCTTAGTAAAAGGGTTTTGTCACAGGGTGACACTTGAAATGTAAAAGTTTTGGTTTGCCCCCCACAGTAAACCTGGGTTTGCGCTGAATGGGGGGGGGAATCGAGCCAAGATTAAGGTCTTTTAAATTGGTAGATGTAAACCCAAAGGGGAAATGCCTCCTTTAAACCTCGGACTGTTAGAGTGTTTTGTAAACCCTGAGGTTTGCACTAGACACTTTCCTGTTTTTCGGTGAGGAGACAATTGTTCTTTGCTGGTAGGAAGGATTTAACCCTCTCTACAAAAATTCTTCTCAAAAAATGACAGCGCGGACCCCAAAACTCCTTTCTCTCCTGTTGGGCGGTTTTCTCAGTCCATAGATTGAGGCAGGGGGGGGGTTGTTGCCAAAGAAGTACTTTCATCCGGTAGTCTATGACTTCAGTTGAGTTATTGTCTTTGCCATAAAATCTAGGTAATTCCTGTGACTTCCCTACGATGAAGCAGTGAAACATTTGCTGTATGTCAGCCATTACTGAACGGGTTTCTTGACGGAAGCGGATTATCTCTGGGAGACTTTGTTGAGTTTGGGGGCCCCGGTGGGGAGCAGGTTGTTGAGAGAAATCCTTCTGCTGAGCGCTGGAATCAAACACAACTTAATTTGTTTGGTTTTGCGAGGGTGATAAGAAAAAAGATGGGGGGGGTACCAGCTTCTTTCCTTCTCTGTGGGGGTGCTTTTTGGCTGGTCCTGTCAAATTTGTTCGCTAAAGCCACATATGTTTTCCTTTTGGTTTCCTCTTTAAGTTCGTTTTAAAGAAGAGATCTAGCAACTGCTTGCGTAGATTTTTTGGGTAGTTTGCTCTTGGAGGCGAAAGGGTATGGTGCTACCAGTTTTGGGTCATTTGGGCAAATCCCCTTTCCATAATCTTAAAAATTTTTTTCTTCTCGTCGGGGTGTAGTTTTTGTCTTCATTTGTTGAAAAAAGATGTGCCCAAGACTGTCACCCCAGGATGAGGAAGAAGGAATGTTTTTCTAGATTCTGTGGTCGCCATACCGGGGTTTTTTTTCCCCCCCCCCCCCCCCCCAGAATGGTTGGACAGGGTTTGAAATGATGCTGCGACCTTTTGGAAAAAACATGGGTTTTGAATGAGGAAATTTAGTGGGTTTTAAATTTGGTCTATGAAAACTTTCCTTGATCACCCCCCTAGATCAAGGGTTGACAAATGGAGCTTTTGAGGCCCATTGATTTGTGGGTATTGTTCCCCGGGAATGTCTTCCGAGCAAAAGTAGGATGTTTGGTTCTTTCAAGAGGGTATTTCAGTGCTTGGGCCCTTAGATGAGTTGATGGACCCCTTCGGGCGTAGGAATTTCCTCTTTTTAGACGGTATTTGGTTGCTTCAAAAGTTTTTGGAAAGGGATCCGACCTTGTTGCAAGTGAAGCTACCAGGGTCCCTGGCTCTCTTTCCAAGCCTCTGTGACGACTGCGGTACCCAAAGTGTAAGGGTAGGTGTCTCCTTCAGGTTTAAACAAATCAAAGAGTTCAGATCTTGAAAAGTGATGGGTTTTCTTGATACCAATATGGCAAACCTTTTGGACTTTTTGGGGGAAACCTTTAGATTAAAAGTTGACAAGACAATCTTTTTCACCGACTTGTCTAGAGACCCTTTACCCCAAACCCCCTTTTTTGCATGAAGGATGAACGGGGGGTAGGATTTACGTTTTAATTTCTTTTCCCCCCATGTTTGCCCTGGCGGGGATGGGAGGATGTCCATGCGTATTGGATGGATGAAGTGTTGCACATGGGCAAAACTGTACATTCAATCACTTAAAAAACAGTGACAATCTTTAGCAAAATGTTTGTGGAAGCACAACATTTTTAAATATCCAAATTTTGTAAAAGCTCTTTCGTTCCTGAAGCGGTTTCTTTCGAAGCCCAGGGATTTCTTGAGAGGTGTGGGTTTCCCGGAATTGGGGAAGACGATTTGGGTTTTTAATTTTCTCCCTTGAATCTCTTTTTAGATGATGTAGGTGCAGGAAAAAACGTCATCTTTTTTATGATTTTGGTCCTTACGATTCCCGTAGATAGAGCGTGGGCTGTATTTTTGGAGGGTGAAGTAGGACCCCCCAGATCATGTATAAGAAGCTTTGGGTATTCTTGGGGGTCTGCATTTTCTTTATGAAATCAAGAAGTAGGAGAATGGAGGAAAGGAAACGTGGGGTTTCCCCTTTTTTATCTTGCCCCCAGGGGTCCACTTTTCTTTAATATTTTTGCGTTTTGGAAAAAAATTGGGGTTTTCCCCCCGGCAGGGCAGGTAAGGGCCCGGTAAGTGATGTTCTTTGGCCCACTGAGTCAAAGAGAGATCATGATTCTTGGGAAATTTTTCTTTTTCCTTCCGGAGATTTTTTGGGAAATTTTTTAAACCGGTGTAAAAAGCATTCTCTATGCTTAGGCTCCAAGCTTGTTTAATTTTCCAAAACCCCTTGACTGCCACAGGATTTGCAATATGAACGCTCTGAGTTTTGACATTTGTGGATGCGGCCGACCCCCCCGACTGCAGGTAGTTCTTTGCAGCTGTGGGGCCAAAATCATCAATTGCCGTTTAAGGGAAATTTTCCCGGATCTGAGTTCTCAGGTCGGGCATCAACCCAGTGAGGCCGTTTTAGTAAGTCCGGGGACCAGATCTTGCAAACCCTTGACATGTTTATTTTCTGACTTCAGGGAGGAATTGTAGGTGAGTAGTGCGATATATTGTTAGTGGTTTGGCTGTTTAAAAGACAAGGACATTGGGGTGCATAGGATTCAATGCAAGAGCAGGGTTTTCATTGATTATATGTGAAGTGGTTGGCATGGTTTCGGGGGCTGGCAGCTTGCGGGGTATTGGGTTTTGGGCTTGGTATTTTGTATTGAGGTTGCAGAGGTGTATGGCCTTGGGCATTTGTTGTGGAAGGAGATACAGGTGCGTATGGGGTGTAGGGTGTTTTCTGACCCCGAAGCAGTGTTGCGAAGGATCGTGCTTTGTTGATGGAGGGGGACTGAAGTCGGAATGTTGGTGCACAGAGAAATTTGCTGTTTTGGCTTAGCCATTTTTCTTGTGCGCTTTAAAAGGGTCTTTTCAGTAGAACTAGGCGGGGGTGCTTCTTCATTCCACTAGCATTGTTCAAGAACCTTTAATCTTGCCATGGCGGGGGATGTTCCTTTTTCTGCAGAGTTTCCTCTCGGCTCTTTGCTTTCGTTTTGCTTCCCTAGTGCTGTCTCTGCTTCAATGCTGCCCTTTTTGAGCTGTTTTGCTTCCATAGTGCTTTCTTCGTCAAACTCGCCCCGTATTCTGTAGCCTCAGCTTTGGCCGTGCTTTTGAGCTGTTCATGAGCGTAGAATATTTGAAGATTGACTTAGATATCTTTTGGAATGTTAGTGATTTTGGAAAAAAAAAGGATGATTTTTTCCCCGCAGTCGTTGGTTCTTCATAGTTTGGACTTAGTTTCACATATCAGGTTTTCACGTTCAATATTAAGGGCTGGAACTGAGCTTCTTTTAGAGAAACTGGGGGATTAACTTCTGTAAAAAAATCACGTAATCGGAACTTTTAATTGTATAGTGTTCTACATTGCAGGGAGTTGTCCCAGGGGCCCTTTAGTGGTGTTTATTGCAAAACATGTGGATGTGGGGAAAGTGACTAAGCGTTTTTCCCCTTAACAGTAGCTTCATAAAAATATTTCACTTTTTATGCTTTTAAGATTTCTCTGACTTTCATGTGGGTGAGTTTGATTTTTCTCTCTCCTAGGGGGATAGGTTTTTTTTGCAGCTTAGTGGTCACGGGAGTGGGCTGCCTGCGCATGATGTAAACAGATAGAATATAAATGGGGATAGGATGATCTTTGCAGAAGAGTTAAGCTGTATTTGAGCTGTAGCGCAGCACCTGCAGACGATGTTTTTTGCACTGTCCAACACTGCGCTGATGTGTAATCTCTGTGAAATTGTGAGCTTATCTGTGTTTCTAACCCCTTTTCATATTGATCCTATCTGACAGCAAGTGTAGAAATTCATCGGCCATTGGGGAATGAAAGTTGGATTGAACTGAAGAACTTACTTCAGAATCTTGTAGAATGACAATCAAAAGCTCGGGTGTAAAAAAGCAAAAGGATTTATTTTCCCGGCGAATCTTGTAGTTTCACCCCAAAATAGTAGGTGAAAAAATGATAACTTTAGGTTGGTGCAAGGTGAGGAATAAGTGCTTGACTGAGACAGAAAGATAGAGTGCTAGGAAAGGGGGAGGGCTAATATCAGGACCATACGGAAAATGAGAGGGACAAACTTTAAAGACAATAAGCAGTAATAAAAATTACATACTGATTATGAACCTGAATCGTGGGACTGACCCCCTGGTAAAGGGCTTGGTTGCTTATTTAACTGCTTATGTGTTCTTAGCATGTGCAAACAGTTAAGAACAATGGTGGAGGAGGGAGCCATTGGCTCCCTGCTCTGCCAGTTAGTTTTGTAGGTGGAGGTGCCTAAAAGTGTCGAAGGGTTTCTCAACTAGTGCGTGTTTGAAGGGGGGTTTTTTGGCCTGGCTAAGGCATGTATTTGGGCAGGGCCCAATGTACAGTTATGCCCATAATGCTGTTAAGATTGCCCTGGATGTCTCTCTATTGCACTGCCTGAGCTGGCCCCATAGTGTCATGTTTCTGGCCCCCCAGCTCTCATGGGGTTGTATTCTAGGTGAATAGTGCCGGGGGAAGGCTGAGGGCTCCTCTGCCCTAGTATTCAATAAAACTAGGGAATGTTAAATGTGGTGGTTAGTTGGGAATCTGGACCACCAGCCAAACATTTAGGGCATGGGCCCAGATGTCTGGTGCTTGCAGTCTCAATGGTTATGAGAGAATGTGGCTTTTACAACTATGGACACACTGTGGCTGTCATTGTTATGGAGTCTCTATAGCCTACACTGTTGCAGGCACATTGTGGAGGCACTATTGGGTATCACTGCTATGGATACACTGTGGTTAACCCAGTTATTGGGTCATAGTGGCAGTCAATAGGAAGTATAGACATTTATCTGCAATAGGGGGGTTTATACATATTTTAGAGCTCAGAATGTTGACATGTATGTATTTTAAGCACATGGTGGATACGTTATACTTTAGGGAAAGCATTTTCAGGCAGTTTTAGAATAAAAAAACTGATGAATCGCACATTTCAGTGGTTAACAGAGATAAGGCTGGAACAATATACATCTCTCCGGTGGAATGCATTGTGTTATTCAGCACCTGGTCTGCCTCGAAATCCTATCAAAAATCTGATTACAGTGGATGGAAATATATTCCGTGAGAGCAACGACAAAATATTAGGCAATATGTGCTGAACTGGGAGGCGAAGTAATTTATGCAATATCCCAGGCTGCAGACGGTGATGTCTGTTAGGAGTCTATGTAACAAATGATTATGTGATGTGACTCTGCTACAAAGTGTGCAATGTTGTTGAGATGCAATGTCTATTTGTGCAATATCCCGTAATACTGTTTTATTAGAGTCATTTGATGTCATGCCGAACTGTTAGGCGCGGATCCTATCAATGACTTTGTAGCAATAATGAATTTCTACAGGTGCAATAGAAAATGCCTGCGTTTTGTATCTTTGGGTGTTACTTACCATCTGCAAATCTTGTCAGATTCATGGCTGGTATTAGGTTAGGCTACATGAAGACATTTGATGCATGTTCTTACCCAGATTTTGAAATCTCTGAATAATTGCACTGAAGTAACGTAGTTAGGACAATGCAAGTCTTACATTACCACCAGTACTTGAAATTTAGGACATCTCTGGTGCAACTTTTTCATGCAGTGACAAAGTTGTAGCCGGTGCAGAGATAACAGTTCCTTCAGGGCCTTGGTTCTTTTTACCACATAACAGGATACAATAATACAAGTTACCCCCTTGATTCATGCGGTGTTGATGTTAAATAATGTTTAGCCCATTGAATGCTACCAAAAAGCTATTGAGATAGAAAGGGGCAGGGGTGTGCTAGAGACTCATGGGCCCCGGGGCAAAAATTCAGCTTGGGGGGGCCCCCCCTCCCCCGGCATGCTGTTGTCCAAAACTTTTTAAAACGACCAGGGTTCCCACTTGACGTGATGCATGTCTGTGGTGTAGCGCGCTGCAGAAAATTATTTGTATTTAGAGGATGTCAAAAGAAAATAATTTTTTCAAATGGGGCCAAAAAAAAAACGCTTAAGTGAAGTGTCCGTACCTTACCCCCCCCACCATCCCCCCCAAAAAAAACAGGAAAAAATGCAACGGTGTTTTGTTTTTTTGGGTTTAGATGTTGTCGGGGGTTACACTGAAAAAGTTTAATTGTTATCGGTTTGCGGGTCAGATGTATACTCGGCCCATCTCAGCGCTGTCAACATATAGTGACATCCTATAAAATTTTTGCCCAAACCAGTATAGCAAGACCCAAATTATCAATAAACAAAAAAAATTTTAGTAAAAAGAACCAATAATCCCCCCATATTACCCCCATATAATGATAATACCCCCAAATTTAGACCCAAACCCGATACCAAAAAAAAAAAATATTACAATAACAAATTTACAAGAAAACCCAATAATCCTAAATATCACTACCTATAGTTCAAAAATTATCATACTTTATGACAAACCCCTATACCAAAACAAATTCCACTAACCCAAAAATAAAAGGACAAATAATACCCCCCCAAAACCACTACCTATATGACTAAAAACCAACAAAATATTATGACAAAAACCGCATCCAAGATAAAAAAAACCAAAAAGCAACAATAGACAAGCACTAGTGTTGAGCGATTTTTATC
>JAODAL010075008.1:0-14164 GCA_025379985.1 Phyllomedusa bahiana
TGAGAGCACTGAGGCTGAAACAGGAACGCTGTTCTATGTAAAACGAGGTCATGTGATTTTTCCAGCCAATCGCAACCATACACATCCCAGTCATGACGTCGCACACACATCTCACCCTGCTCTATTCTATAATATGATTTGCTGGCCGCCAAAATTACAGGAAGCGCCGAAAAAGGCGCGATCTTAATAGATGATGCTCAGATTTTAACCTTAATTATCGAATGATCTGGAAAATTTGATCACCATATAAAACCTTGCCGATTTCAACTTTGTCGATAAAAATCGCTCAACACTACTCATAACCTTACGGATTGCACCAAAAGTGCCTTAAAGGGGTGTTATCGTTTTATTAAATGGTCTTCAGAATAAGGGAACAGTGAAAACAAGCAACTTTGCAATTGGATGTCATTAGCAAAGCTGCCTTGTTCTCACAGTGTCCCTTATCTTGTGTTTTTATTTACACTGATATCCAGTGTGGGTCTAATCTCTCCTGATCCCTCCACCTTGCAATTCACTAGCTGAGAGCTCATTTACATTCTGTACAGCCCCTGGGTCGATTCAAGGAGCTGTGTGTCTGACTCAGAGTTAGGGGCCGTAGCATTTTCTGTTTCCACACCTAGAAGAAACAGACTGCAGCAGATTGTACAATGAGAAAACATGACAGTTTTGACCCTGTGCCTAACTCTCCTGCATACACGCAGATCTGTGCCGTTCTTAGAAAGCTGTAATACATCTCCAGCTGTGAGAGATCAGTGCTCAGATTAGATTGAATGCAGCCTGTGGTATGTATACAGCTCTTATAAAATAAGACTGATAGGGAGAGACACAGTGATATGTGGACTCAGAGGGGAGGGGGGGAGTCTCAGGCCAGCAGTGAAGGGGGGATGATGTCATCCAGCTGGGAGGGGAAGAAACGCCCCTGCATTCACAGAGCTGGGAAGCTAAGAGAAGTGTGAATCAGCCGAAGTAAGGAAGCGATACATCCCCTTTAAGGACTCCGCCCGGACCTGCTGGGGGAGCTCACAGCGCTCCCTCAGACCTCCTAGCTGGGTTAGAGGGGGCCATTTCACTGCAGGGAAAGAAGGAAAGGGAGGGTAAGTGAAAAGGAAGGCGAGTAAAGGAGGGAGGGATAGCAAGATAGGGGATGAGAGGGAAAATTGGTCCCCCCACTTTTTTAACCAAAGTTATGCCCCTTGGGTAGGTATATAAGTCCCCTCGATATTTAGGTAGGTATATAAGTGCCCCTCCATAGGGAGGTAGGTATTTAAGTCACCTCCATAGGTAGATATATAGGACTCCTCCATAGGTAGGTAGGTATATAAGTCCCCTCTATAGTTTGGTAGGTATATAAGGGCCCCTCCATTGTTAGGTAGGTATATAAGTCCCCTACATTGGTAGGTAGTCATATAAGCGCCGCACCATAGGTAGGTAGTCATATAAGCACCTCTCCATAGGTAGGTAGGTATATAAGCACCCCTCCATAGGTAGGTAGTCATATAGGTGCTCCTCCATAGGTAGATAGTCATATAGGCACCCCTCCAAAGGTAGTCATATGAGCATCCCTCCATAATGATAATACTTAACTTCCCTCATTTACCTGCCGAGCGTCTTGCTCTTCTGTCCGACACTGGCGGTGAGATGTCATCATGCCACCAGTGCAGGGATACTCCTCTGGCAGTTTCTAGGCCACACGGCCCAGGCAGAGTGACGAGGCTGTGCGGCATAGGAGAGGCAGCGGAACGATGAAGTCACTTCATCACGCCACTGCCCAGTTTACTGCTTCGTTCAGCCTAGCGACGCCACTAGTCTGCAGGCAACTTATTCCCATTGCAGCTGTCTACTGACCCACCAGGATTCCCCCTCAACATCAAAAACAGAACCAATGATAGCCTCCCCAAGGTTTGACCAATCAACCCCTACAGGATATCCATACTGGGCTAACTTTGTCCAACAGATCCAGTGGATGCCACAGAGTTAGCTACTCACAGAATGATGAAGTAAGCAGCCTACACAGCTTTAGTGGCAACTCACACAGCACATTGAAAGACACCCATTCACACAGTCTTTTCTAATCTAGTCCCATGATACTAGACACAGCTACTTCACCAGCTCAATGTCCACTGCATGACATCCAGGTCTTGTTTTTCAAAGTATCACAACTGCTACACCAATGAAGACCCACCCCTACTAAACATGTTACCCTACTTAAAAGTTCCACAGTCTTCATCCCCCCTATTTTTATCCAGAGAGGCAAGCCAGCACCTTGCTGTTAAAATCCAGGCTATTTGTCATAGTTTAAATACATATCCATTCAAAGAAGAAACAAATAAATAAGCCAGTGGGCAGTCTATAACCTACAAAAGGAGAACAGAATTCATAATCACAGGGCTATAGGGACATAACAGCTAGGATAATGGGCCTATTTTAGCATCGGGCACTTTAAGGGGAAAACAATTACTGAGTGGGGCAACCAAGGCTAAATGAGGTGACTCTAAGAGACCACAAATACCGATTCATTAACAAGCAATATTCATGAGTGGGGAACATAAGGGGCACTCAGATACAAACACATTATCAATTTGGAGCCTATATATTGGTAAGGCAAATACTTCCCATCCAGGGGCGTAGCTAAAGAATCATGGGCCCTGGTGCAAAACTTCAGTTTGAGCCCCTCTACCCCCAGACAATGGCTGTTGACCACTACTTTTCAGAAACAGGGTCCCTACTTTACATGATGGATTTCTGTAGTGTAGCATGGCACAGAAAATTATTTCTACTTAAAGGGATTGTCTAATAGAAGAAAATTTGTTCCAAATGGAGCCAGGAGGCTGAAAAAATAAAAACAAGTTCTACAGCCAACATGTCTGTTTCCTCTTTTACTCCCTTCCTCGCCACCCCCGCGGAAAAAATATTATGGGGTGTATGGGGTGTGTGGGGTGAACAGTATAAAAAAAGCAATTGTGCCTTTGTTTTTTGGGTTTTGTTTTTGTTGGAGTTTACACTGAACAGATTAATTGACATGTTATCTGTATTCTGCGGGTCAGTAAGTATACAAGGACCACATCATCACCACATATCACTATCATATTGTGACTAATACCACTATACTGCTACTGACCAAATCAATATAACAAGACCATTAAAGGGGTTGTCTCACTACAAAGAATAGCTTTCAAATTGAAGGGAACACAAAATAAAGACATTTTCCAAATATATTGCTTTGTTCCTCTGTTTTCCCTAAGGAAATACAAGTGAATTTATGACCTCCCTGGCTATTTCAGTTCCCTCAGTAACTGACCTGTAAACAATTCTCCCCCCTGCTGTTTGTTCAATGAGATAACAGTGAGTGAGGTCACCACACAGGTCACAGCAGTGTCCTGTGCTGCTCAGCAGTAAAAAGCTTGATTTATGTAAAATAAACAGAACTGTAATTAGGGCTTTTGTTTTGGGGATCAATAAGAAGTCCTGTTAGTGTTTGAGAAGCTAATCTGATCTAATTAGCATCTGAAAGCCAGCATGGCACGAGCGTACAAGCATGGAGCTTATGCAAATGTGTCAGTTGAACCAGGAAGTGACGAGAAATTATTTCATGCATTCTCTGAAACTCTGAAGGGAGACAACTCCTTTAATACCAATACCAACAATATACAAGGACCAAATAATACACCATATATCACATATATTAATACCATCACAATGTTACTGACCAAATCAGTATACCCAGACCAATATTACCAAGAGCAACAATATACAAGTGTGATGAGCAGAGGGAAGGATGGGTTTATAGTTAAAGTATGTCACAGAGGTTCTTTCTCCAAATCTCATTTTCTCCCCTGGGACCAAACACAATCAAAGTAGGGGAATGCTACAGGTGTGGAGGAGTTGATGGTGATAGTAGTAGTACTTCTCTATATTTCTGTAGCGGGTGGTCCCGCTTCTCGGCCCGCAGGTCGCGGAAGCACCCGTGGCCGCCCCCCCGGGTGCCTGCCGGGGTCGGGTGGCGCCGCTGGCCGCGGGACGAGCACTGGTTCCGCCGGCCCTGTGGACTCACCTGACCTCGCTCCTGTCACGTCCGCGCCCTCTCCCTAGGGCGCGCGCGCTCGTTCTTGTAAATTTAAAGGGCCAGCGTCCCGGTAATTGGCTAATTGCCGGGCGCATCCCCTATTTATGGGTTCACTCCACAATCATTCCTTGCTGGATCTATGTTGCCTCGTGCCCTAGAAAAAGCATTCTTTAAGTGTATTCTTGTCTTTCCGTGTACCAGACCTCTTGCTACGTTTCTCGACTCCGAACCTCTGCCGCCTGCCCTGACCTTCCTGCCTGTCCACGACCACGAACCATTGCCACCAGCCCTGGCCTTACTGCCTGCCCACGACTACGCTTCTGGACTATGATTCTGTACCTCACTGCACCTCGGCCGCCATCGCAAGCAAGTCACGTCAGGGGTAGCGACCTGGTAGCCTCACGCCGCAGCAAGTCCATCCCGCTTTGCGACGGGGTCTGGTGAATACCGGGGGTTTCTTTGACTCCGCTCCCTGGCATTGGGTTAACTATCATCGCTTTCGGTGGGCCAGTGGGTCCACTACCCAGCCGTTACAGTTAGATCCAGCCATGGATCCCGCCAAGGTGCCCCTGCCAAGCCTTGCGGATCTCACGACCATTGCCGTCCAACAGTCGCAGCAGATAGCACAACAAGCACAGCAATTGGGTCAGCTGTCCGCCATGATGCGTCAATTCCTGGCGTCCCAGCAGCAGCAACCTGCCTCTTCGCCGGTGATTCCAACACCCCTGGCCGTCCCGCTGGCAACCGTGGGTCCAAAGCCCGCCTTCCTTACCTTCCAAGTTCACGGGGACTCAAAGTTTTGCAAAAGGTTTTTTATCCCCAGTGCTCCATGCAGTGGAGCTGATGGCCGACCATTTCCTACTGAAAGGTCAAAGGGTGGCTTTCTGGTGGCCTGTACCCGGGGAAGGCCCTGGCCTGGGCGATCCTCTTTGGGACCAAAAATGACCCTGGGGACCGCAGACCTACAGGTTTTCCTCACTGAATTTCCGCAGGGTTTTCGGGGGGAAGCCTCCAAAATCTTCTGCGGAGATGGTGTTTTAAACCCTACGCCAGGGAGTCCCCCTAGGAGTTAGCGGTTCCCAATTCCGCACCCTACCCTCCGAGCTGTGGGGGAAATGACGTCGCTCTCTGCGCCACATTAAAAAAGGGGCCTGTCAAGCAGAGAAAAAGGAGCGCTTCGCAAGAGATCTCCCTTCTTTGGGCGAATTTTTTCCCATCTGGCCACTCGATGACTGGTTTTACAGAGACGCAGGATTCCGCCAGGAGCATGATTGGGAAAACCCCCGTTTCCCTGTCTGGCCCCCGTTTTCCAAAGATCCGTGTGTTCCAAGATTTCCCCGAAGAACCCATGCAGGTGGCCCCGGCACATTTGTCGGAGTTAGAGTGTCCCACCGCCGGATGGAGAACCTTTGCCTCTACTGCACCAGTCGGACCATTTCCGAGGAGTTGTCTGATGCCTCAGCGGTGGGGAAAAACTCTCCACCTGGTGCCTGGAGAGGGCCCCCCTAGGTGCTCTTTTTCCCTCTCCACGTGATGTTGCCAGTGGGGGGGTAACAATGGATGCTTCAATTTTTTCCGGGTCCCGGTTTTCCCTGGACTCTGGTTTGCGGGAAACTTCATTCATGCCCCCCTGGGTCTCGCTACGCTTCCGTGTCCGTTGGAGAAGCCGGCTTTTTCTTCATCAGTGGGGAGCTTTTGGACCCCATTGTTCTAACCCGGCCATAAAACCCTCCGTGTAGGGGCCCTACACACGGAGAAATTTCCTTTCACGCCCTGCCTCGCGCTTCTTTCGACGTCCTGTTGGGGCTCCCCTGGCTGAAAACTACCCTACACTTGATTGGAAGACAGGGCAAAAGCCCGCATTGGGGGATGGGGGAAAGTCCCGGTCTCTGTTTGGTGGCACCCCCCCCCGGGTGTCCATTTCCCTCCCAGTCATCCGTCAAGCCTCTAAAAGGGTTGCCAGTGGAGTACCAGGATTTTGGAGATTTTCTCGGGAAAAAAGGGCGAGAAGACCCCCCCAACACGCGGGGGGCATTTCGAGTACTCATGATGCCTTTTGGGCTAGCAACGCCCCCCCCTATTTCAGGAGTTGTCAATGTGTATTTCGGGATTTTTGCTGTACCCCTGCACTAGTTACTGGGCAATTCTGTTTTTTTTCCCCCTGAATACAGACTATCGGGTAAAAATATGCCGGGTTTGCAAAAGTCTGCGGAACAACGAGTAGCAAGGAGGTGTCAGTTCCACCGGCCCGGGGCCTTCCTTTCCTTGGGTACTAGCTCCGAGGGGTTGAGAGACCAGAAAAACTCCCGCGTCCAGCGTGGCCACGACCTGTCGGTCTTCGGGGATTCAACGTTTCCCTAGGTTCGCCAACTACTACGGAGTTTATTCCCCTTCTCCCCCTGGTTTGGCTCCCATCGTGGCTCTCACCCCGGAAGAAAGCTAATCCAAATGTTTGGGTTCCCTTTTGCGAGGGAAACATTCTTCAACGGGAAAAAAGCGTTTTCCTCAGCATATTTTGGCCCGTCCCGGGTCCGGAGAAACCTTTTCCCCGAGGTGGTGCCTCTTCCGTAGGATCAGGGCAGTCCGACCCCCGAAAGGCCCAAAGGCAAAACTGCACTTGCGTTTTTTTTTTCCAAGACCCCTTTCAACCCCAGAACGAAATTTATGCCCTTGGGGATTGGGAGCGTTGGGCCTTAAATTGGCCCCGGGGGAGTGGCGACTCTGCGGAGGGAGCCCACACCGTTTGACGTCTTTACAGACCTGAATCTTCCCTTTCCTCCGACGGGCCCCCGTTTTTTAAAAACCCCGCCAGGCCAAGGGGTTTTGGTCCTTTTTTTTCACGTTTTGATTTTAAGATCCCCCTTTTGCCCCGGCCCCAGAAAAATGTCAAGGCGGATGTCCTGCTTCTACATTTTCCCCGGGGAAGAACCGTATCTCAGCACATCATTTGGGCCTGAACGGCGGTTCGGTGGCCCCCGTGGATCTCCCTAGCGTTTCCCCCGGGGAAAACCTACGGGTCCCGCCTCAGGAGGAGAATTCTGGATTGGGGGGGAAGTTCGCTTTGGCCAGCACCCCGGTACGGAAAATCCTCGCCCCTTTTCTCGCGACACTCTGGTGGGCCCAAATTGCTCCAAGATGTTAAGGGGACTTCGTTTTTCCTACCACATTTTTTCCCAAAAAAAGGGCCCTCGCCCCCGGGCCCCCGGCCCTTTAGTCCCTCTGCCTGTTTTGGAGTCTCCATGGACACAAAGGTGGTTCTTTACGGGCCTTTCCCTTTTTCCCCCTGAAAAACTCGGTCATCTGGGGGGTCACTTTACCCCTTTTTTTAAAGAGTCCCTTTGTGCCGTTCCTGGGCTCCCCTTTTGCCCTTCAAATTATCTTAGGTTAACAGCGATTGCAGTTTTACAGCGGATTGCAGGGGCCCCCCCTGCTGTATAAAACAAGTAGCGTCTTTGAAATTATGGTTGACACAGGAATTTATCCAATGCCTTTTTTGACATATATTTCGCAATAACACCCCCGTAGTGTACTTTTGAACTTTTTAAAAAAGTCTTAGTAACATGCATATCGAAAAACCGAAAACCCGGGGTAAAGCCACATCCAAGCTTGACTTCGGACGCCGAATCTCGTGCTCACAGGTTCCCCAGACTGCCTCCAACAGGGGCTGCTGATTCCCTTCGCGCCTTGACGGGGGTCACGCCGCGAGCTTGGACTGGGGACTTCCCCCGGATTGCAGGTTTTTCGTATGCTGTTATAAGACTTTTAAAAATGTTGCAAAAGTACACTGGGGTGTTTTTGATAAAATATATGTGCAAAAAGGTTATTTAAAGTTCCTGTGTTCAGAGGCATAATTCAAAACGCTCCCTTCGCTCCCCTTGGGGGGTACTTCTTCCTCACATTTTTGCCTGCATGGTTTCCATCCCACATCGTCCCCGATCGAGGCGCCCAATTTGTCTCTATGTTTTGGTGTCCCCTTATTTTCCCGCTTGAAATCAACTGGATTCTCATCCGCGTCCATCCTCAGACAAAGGGGCAGGGGGAGGGGGTAAATCAGATCTTGGGGGGTATCTCGCCCTTTTGTGCCCGGGCCCAGGAAAAGTGGTCCAAAATGCTTCCTGGGCCAAGTTTCATACAAATGGGACCCCATTGATGGCGTTCCCCCCTTGTGGCTTTGGTCTCATTAGAAAAGGGCGTTTCCCCAAAATTCGTTTCTTTCATTTCGCCAAATTTTCTCGGCAAAAAAATAATTCTTCCGAATTACTTCGGGCGAATCACTTTAAAAAAACCCTATTTTCCAGGCTGACAGACCCGCGGGGGGCTGTAGAACGTTGTCCCATGCAAAAATTATGCGAGGAAAATTTGGGTTTTGGTTTCAACAATTTTTGTTTTGTTACACGACATGACTGCCGCCGCTCTTAAAACCCTTTCACAAAAAATTTCCCGGGGCATTTAAGGGCAAAAATGACCAAAAACGAAGGGGGGAAATGTTCCCTGATAAATTTCAACCAGGAAAGCTGGAAAAAAAAAAGCTAAAGGCTCGGGTGGAAACATTAGGGGCAGAGTGGGAGGTGAGGCGGAACCCACAGCAGCATATAAACAGTGGCACAATGACATTTTGGGGTGGCAAAAAAACAGGTCCACGAGGGAAAAACCATTGGGGGTGGCACCAATGACAAAATAAATGAGGTTGTTGCCGGTCCCCCAACGCACATGGGTCAGACATGGAAAATGACACAGTTTTAAAATCACGGCAGCAGCCACGACCCGCTGGGCAGGGGGGGGCCCAATACTTTTGGGGTGGCAAAAAAAAAGGGCCGAGTAAATGGGGGGAGGTCACGGCGCAGCCACGCAGCGCATGGGGGTCAGACGTGGCACAATGCACGTGTGAGGTTTCACGGCAGCACCACAGCAGCAGCATGGGGCCCAGAAGTGGCACAATGAAAAGTGTGTAGGTAACCGGCAGCCCCACACGCGGGGTGAGGTCAACATTGGCACTTACAAGTGGGGAGGTCAGGGAGCAGCCCAGCAGCAGCATGAGCGGCAGGGGCACAATACATTCTGGAGTGGAAAACAGGATAGGCCAAGAGTGGGACAATGACACTTTGGGGGAGGTCACGGCAGCAGCACAGCAGCGCATGGGGTAAGCAGGGCACAATGAAAAAGTGTGTAGGTCCGGCACAGCCACCCCCTACACCCCACCCCACCCCCAGCAGCTCATAGGTCAGGAGGGGCAAAATCACTTTGGGGGGGGCAAAAAACGGGAAGGGGAAAGTGGGACTCCCCCTTTTTTAGGGCCCACAGAGCTGGGAACAAAATGACACGTGTGAGGTCACGGCACACCCACACGCGCACTGGGTGGCATTGAAAAATCAAATTTATTTTTTTAAAAAAAAAAAAACCCCCCCCCCCCCCCCCCAGGGGTGGAGATAAAATGAAAATTACCCCAGCCACAGCGAAACTGAGGTCAGGCAGTGGCACAATAAACTTGGGGAGTGGCAAGAACGGGGATGATGGGGCCCACGGGGGAAAAAAAGGAAGGGATGGGGACAATGACCAGTGTGGGGTCACGGCAGCGCCAAGCGCAGCATGAGGTCAGACAGGGGGCACAAGACAGTGTGTGGCCCACGGCAGCACCCCACAGCGCAGATGAGGTCAGACAGGGGCCAAATGAACAGTGTGTGGGTCACGGCAGGCCCACAGCAGCAGCATGGGGTAAGGCGGCACAATCACATTCGGAGGTGGCAAAACAGGAGTGGCCCGAGGGGGGAAAATGACACAGTGTGGAGGTCAGGCAGCGCCACAGCGCAGCATGAGGTCAGACAGTGGCAAAAATGACACAGTTTTTGTGGTCAGGGGCCCAGCAGATGAGGTAGACGTGGCACGGACATTCGGGAGGTGGAAAAAAACATAGTGGGCCCACAGAGTGGCAAAATGAAGAGAGTGGAGGTGACGGGGGGCAGCAGCAGAGGTCAACGTGGACAATGACATTCTGGGGGGGTGGCAAAAACAAAAAGGGCCACAAAGTGGCACAATGAACGTGTCTAGGTCACGCAGCAGCCACAGCAGCGCATGAGGTCAGAAAGTGGCACAATACATTTGGAGGGTGGAAAAAAGGGAGAAGCCCCACAAGGGGGCACAATGACAGGATGGAGGTGAGGCAGCGGGTAAACAGCATGAGGTCAGAGAGTGGCAAAATGAACAGTGTGGGGTCACGGCAGCAGCCACAAGCAGCAGCTGGGTCGAAAGAGGACAAGACACAGTGTGGAGGTGGGGGGAAAATCCCAGCCCCCTGGTAAAGGGGTTTTGGGGGCGTGGAAAACTTTAGCAATGTGTGGGTCGGGGGGTGGCGGCATCAAAATAGTGCCTGAGCAGTGTTTGAACCCAGACTCATTCTCACGTTTGGGTGAGGGTCTGGCTGATGTAGTCTGAGCCTAAGGCATTTGGGGTTTGGAAATTTGGGATCCACGCCCGATTCCTTTACAAAAGGTAGTGTTCCCATTTCCCGTGGACAAGGGGTTCTCCCTTGGGTAAACGATGGGCCCCCCCTGCACTGAACACCCCCTGATGCACACTACGGCCGGAGGCAGCTTCTCCCGGGAAAATGGCAAGGTTTTTCGGGCCCCCAAACCAGTTTGGTGCCCAGTAGTCAGCGGTCTTCTAACTGGGGTGGCGAGTGCTTTTCCCAAATAGGCCCCCCCTGTTTGGGTTTAGGGTCTGCTCCCGGTCCTGTGCGGGGCTGGCGATGCCCTCCTCACTAGGCGGGTAAGGAAACTGCTACATCATGACCCATATTAGGTTGCTGCTATGGTGGTATGCTCCCACCACCCCCCCCCCCCTTCCCCCGGGAGCCGCGGGGTATCGTGGGCCCGAAGAAACCCCCCCGGGCAGACCTGTCAAAGGGCGCACATGGGAGGGCCAATGACTACGGAGGATTTCCCTATAGTATTTTAGTTTTTCCTCCCCCTTTAATAGCTGGGAAAAAAGGCCCCTTTTTTGGCCGGTAGCGAGGGCCAATAGGGTGGAGAGCCAAAGTCATCCCCCCTTTCCGGTTTCGACTATTCGGTGCCCCCTAGAGGCAAATCAGCATGCTGGGGCATTCACAATGACCCGAGGGGCTCCCCCGCCTCCATCCCACGTATACTGCCCCGGTGCTTGCGGGTCATCTGCCTCGTCTTCCTCATCTCCTCTAGCACTCCCGCGCTCTGCTCCTCCTCTCTTGTCACCGGGTAGAAAATCCATATTTACCCGACAAAAGCTTTTTGCTCCAATGCCTCCTCCCTCCTCCTCCTTTCGTCCCCCCCGGACTCATGTGGGCCCCGAGATGTTTCGCCACGTCTCCAGTCCCCGCCCAGAAGATTTTTCGCTCGTTCCAGGGTGAAGAAGTGGGAAAGACGTTTTTTCATCCCCTAGTTTATGACTGACAAATAACGTCGCCTCCTCGAATGGCCCCAACAACGCAGGTGTCCGCATGAGTGCCCCTGGCTGACATCAAAATTACACGGGGAGTACTTCTGTCTGCCTGGATCATCAAAAAATGTTAAAGCCTTTCTCTGTTATACAGTCGGTCAACATTCAGCGGAAATTTCCCGCGGGTGGAAAAAACCCCATACTGAGTGTGTTTGGGGGGGCGTTCTGCCACTGCAAATGAGGAGGGTGTTCCGGCTTTGTACAATGGATAAAGTGCATGCACAGTTTCCTGGGCCTTTTAGATGTTCTGAAATCGGTGGAAGCTTTAGGAAACCTTTTCACAACCAATTGAAAAAATGCGCCATCAGGGCGCAGGACCATCCCCCTTGGGGCAGCGCGGACACCGTTCCCCCAATTGTCCGTCACCATGGTTCCATTTGCAGTTGGCGCGGTGAAAACACACTCGATTTCTTGCTGCATGACGCGGAGCTTCCCCCCCTGGTGACTTCGGTTTGCGAGGCAAACCCGGGGTAAACTGGTGACACCGTGTGCCCACACATGTGGTATGATGGGAAAAGTACTTTGGAGGGTGGGGGTGGTGGGGAGGAGGAGGGGGGCATTAGCGCAGGAGCCCAGTTTGAAACGGGGGGAAAGCTGCGTCTCCTTCAAAATTGTTGGGTGGCCTGGGTGGAAGCACATTCACCCAGTGGGGCCCTTAAAGGACTTTTAATGGCCCCCGACCGTAGTTACAGCTCCAAGTCCGGTGCCGTGCACCTTGGAACAAACCATAACCCCAAAGGGCGGCCCACCTTTGTTCTACATATTTATGAAGTGTGGTACTGCCTTTTTGGAAAAAAAAATTTTCGGCTTGGAACTTCCATTCGGGTCGGCACAAGCCCTTGTTCTCTGACGGTGCAGAGTCCAAAAATTTGGAAAGGGAGGGACGCAGTACCCAAAACTTGGACATGGCACGGTCAGCTGCTGCACCTTGGATGTTGGACGCCTGTTGTCTCTTTGCAACGCCTCGGTGAAAAACGTGGGCCATGAGAAGGAGGACAGGGCATCTGGACCCGGGGGAGAGTCAAAAAGAAAAGCTCCCCTTCTGCAGAGGTTTTGGGGAGCCTTTATGGGTGCAATGGCATGCGTGCCACTGGGCGCTGCTGCTGTTGCTGGGCGGCAGGGGTGGGCCACCACATCGAGCCACGTTTCTCCGGCCACCGGTGGGCGCTGCATGTGTTGACGCGGGCCGTGGTGCCCAAAGTTAGCTCCTGGCCCCGCTTCACTTTTGCTTTCAATTCTACAATACCATATTCGGCTCCTCCCGGTGTCTTAGCAAAGAACTGCCCCACCGCCAGTTTTGGATTTTACCGCCACGCCCGCACTGGGCCCACTTTCCCCGCTGCCTCGCTGACCCCTGGCCGCTACTTTCTTGGACCGCGAAGCGGGTTTTTTACCCCCGTGGCCGCTTGGCTCCGACCCCACACTGCTGCTTCCTGTGATCACGGCCCCAAAGACCCACTTGCTGGCTGCCCGCTGCCTGACGCCCAAGTGGGGCCCCCTTCTCCCGCGATGTGAAGCCCTTGCCTCACCCCTCCAAATGGGTCGGTAATCACATCTATTTTTGTTTTCATCGTCACTTTTTTTCCTCATCACCGGTCTTTGGTTTTGCAAGGGGACCCTCCAACATGACCTCCCTGCCCCTTCCACTCTATATTTGCCCCCTACTGCAAAAAGCGGGGGTATTGGCCCCTTTTCTTCGCTTTCCAATAGCTGCGACTGCCCCCCCAATTGTTCACCCTGCATATAGTGGCGCTGAGCCCCAAACCCCATAGTAGATCTTGGTGAGGGGAAAAGGGTGGGCGAGGTGGGGGTTGGGACAGGGAGGGCCTGACCGCTCCCGGGCCATGCCAAAAAAAAAGGTTTTGGGTTTTGACGTTCCACCGACTCTTGGGGGGTTTTTCAATTCATCTGGGGGAAGTGGATGACCCAGTCAACCATCAAGAACCCTTTGGGGTTTCTAGTCAGTACACGGCCCCGCAGATGACAGCAGCAATTTGGCCTCCCGAGTGACCCCTGCTGCGACGTCCCCCCTTTCGTGCTGCGACCCGGGGCCCGGAAAGTTTGTGCCCCCTGCCCTCGCAGTGAAGAGCCTGCCCCCCTCTCTGTCTGACTACTGTTTGTTCTAAAAGTCAGACATGTTTGATGAAAATATCTGTATAGATAAATTTCACCCCTGTATTTTACGGCAAATGAACCCAGTAAAAGCTTTGGGAAACCCCTTTTATATAAATTTCGCTCCAAATTGGCAGGAAAAATTGCTTGTATGGCCGTTTAAAAACTCTGTGTTTTTTTTGAATATAAAAGCACAAAAAAGGGTTAAAAGGGGCCCATCACCAGTGATGGAACCATTTGAAAACAGCTAAGGGGGTGGCCATCTTTTGGTGGCTTTTTAAAAAAGGCTGCATACAGGGCCCGCCCCTAATTTTCCAAGCCTGTATGCGCCAGGATTCCCAAATTTGTTTGCACGAGTTATTGTTCTCAGCCCCTGATGCAAAATCAAACAGATTCGGATCAAAAAAGCCCCTTATTTTTTCCCCCATTGAACATTTGAAATATTAGGGAAAAAATTAAAGGGTTTTTTTTATTTTTATTGTGTCTCTATAAATATCCAGCTACCTCTTGGGGGTTTTTTTT
>JAODAL010075009.1:0-14164 GCA_025379985.1 Phyllomedusa bahiana
TGTAAAAATTTTGGTTTCAAATTTTACCTGTTAATTTTTAAACTCTTGTTAAATTTACCCCTACAATGGGATTTTCTATTGCAAAATTTCAAAAAAACAAAAAATTTAAAAAAATGTTTTTCTAGGGCAAAGAATTTTCGTTGTGAAGTCAATTAAAAGTCCCTTAAGCCAGTTGCAAAGGGCCCCAAGACCATTAAAATTAAAGAGTTAGCAATTTGACTCCGCGGACTCCTCGGTTTTTTTTAAGCCAGTTTTTTGGCCTCAAGTCGATTGATAAAAGCTTTTGAATTGACTCCCGGGGGCTAACAGAAAGCCGCTCCCCCCAGCGATCCCCCCCCCAACCACACCCCCCGCTCACCTACACCCATCCCCCTGCATCCACACACGCCGAAAACCCCCAGCGATCCCCCCGCATCCACACACGCCCCCTCCCCCTCCACGATCCCCCCGCCCTTTCCCCAAAACAACATCGCTCACCTCCAGCATCCCCCGCCTTTAAAACACGCCGTTTACCTCCAGCGAATTCCCCCCCCGAACCCAGCCCGCCCCTCACCTCCCGCGATCCCCCCCGCATCCACAGCACGCCGCTCACCTCCGCGATTTCCCTCCCGAAACCCCAGCACGGGCCCCTCACTTCCAGCGATCCCCCTGCATCCACAGGGAAAGGCCGTCAGCCCAAACCAAAAACCCCCGCATCCACAGCACCCCCTCACCTCCATTATCCCCCTGCAAACCCCAGGGACGCCGGGTTTCATCCAGCCATCCCCCTTCATCCAAAAGCACGCCGCTCAACCCCCAGCGATCCCCCTGCATCCCCCCAGCACGCCCCTCACCTCCACGATTCCCCTGGCCCAAAAAAACCCCACGCCGCTAACCTCCAGCGATCACCTCCCCCGATCACCCCCCAGCCTCCCCCTGCATCCCAGCCGCCCCTCCCCCTACACGATCCCCCCCGCTCCACAGCAAACCCCCTCACCTGCGATCCCCCTGCATCCCAGCCGCGCTCACCCCCCAAACGATCCCCCTGCATCCACAGCACGCCCTTCCCCCTCCAGCGATTCCCCCCCGCATCCCCCCAGCCGCCGTCAAACCTCCAGGATCCTCCTGCATCCACAGCCCCGCCGATCACCTCCACGATCCCCCCGCAACCACAGCCCGGCCCGCTCCCTAAACGATCCCCCTTTCACCCACACTCGCCGCCTTTACTTTCCACCCCTCCCCCTTTCATCCACTGCATGGCGCTCACCCCAGCGATCCCCCTCATCCACACACACCGCTCACCCCAGCGATCCCCCTGCATCCCACAGCCAAACCGGGGGGGCCGGGGGGGCCCCACCTTTCCCGCGAAACCCCCTGCATCCACAGCTCGCCGCCCCACCTCCAGCGGGGTCCCCCCCCGCTCCACAGCTTTTCGATCACCTCCAGCGATCCCCCCGAAAACCACAGCATGGGCGATCAAACCCCCGCGATCCCCTGCTTCCCCCAGCACACCGCTTCACCTCTAGCCCATCCCCCGAACCCCCCTCATTTGGGGCTCACCCCCCGCATCCCCCGTTTCCACAAACCGCCCCTCACCTCCGCGATCCCCCTGCATCCAAAGCACGCCCCTAACCTTCCCCCGGGTTTCCCCCGCTTCCCCAGCAAAAGGGGCCCCTCACCCCCCGCGATCCCCCGCATCCACACAAAGCCGCTCACCCCCCGCGAAACCCCTGCAACCACAGGGCCCCGTTTACCCCAGCGGAAAACCCCCTGTATCCACGCACCCGTTACCCCCAGTGCCCCTTTCCTCCACGGGACCCCCCGGGTCACCTCCCGCATCCCCCCCGGGAACCACAGCCGCCGCTCACCTCCACGATCCCCGCTTCCCCAGCACCCCCGTCACCTCCCGATTTCCCCCCGATCCCCAGCCCCCCGCTCACCTCCACGGTCCCCCTGCATCCACAGTCAGCAGCCTTTCCCCCCAAACGATCCCCCGGGATTTCCCCAAACACCCGCTCCCTCCAGGTTCCCCCCAGCGATCCCCCTTATTTCCCCAGCACGCCCCCCCCCTCCAGCGTTTCCCCCCGATCCCATCATGGCGTTCCCTCCAAACTTCCCCCCGAACCCAGCAAGCCCCCCACCTCCCGCGATCCCCTGCATCCCCCCACAAGCCCCCACCTCCAAAGGACCCCTTCACCATTTCCGCTCACCTCCAGCGATCCCCCTTTCAAACCCCAGCAAAACCCCCTCACCCTCCAGCGATCCCCCCCATCCACAGCACGCCGCTCACCCACAAACGTTCCCCCTGCATCCCACACGCCGATCAACCTCCGCATTTCCCCTGCCCTCCAAAGCCGGCTCCCCCCAGGGGATCCCCCTGACCCCAGCACCCGCCTTTTCCCCCCAGCGATCCCCCTCTTTCCCAAAAAACGCCGATCACCTTTCCGGCCCCTGCATCCAAAAGCATCCCCTCAAAACCCCCCAGCGATCCCCCGGGATCCACCACGCCGCCTTTACCTCCAGCGTTTCCCCCCTTGCATTTAAACCCCCGCCGCTCACCTCCAGCGATCCCTTGCTTCCCCAAACACGCCCCTCAATTCCGCGTTTCCCCCCCCATCCACCCGCCGCCGCTCCCTCCAGGGCCCCCCCCCTGCATCCAAAAAGCACCCGCTTCCCCCAACCTGGTTTCCCCCCGCATCCTCGCACGCCGATCACCTCCAGCCATCCCCCTGATCCCCAGGGACGCCGTCCACCTCCGCGATCCCCTGCATCCACCCGCAGCCGTCACCTCCCGCGATTCCCCGCCCTCCAAAATGGGGGCCCCCCGCCACCCCCCCGATCACCTCCCCGCCCATAAACCCCCAGCGATCCCCCCCGATTCCCCCGCCCCCGCCTCCTACATCGATTCCCCCCTCCCCAAACCCCCCCCAGCATGCCGTACCTCCCGCGATTTCCCCCCGCAAACCCCGCCCCGCTCACCTCCAGCCCATCCCCCCCGCTTCCCCGCACCCCAATCCCCGCGAACCCCCCCGCCTCCACAGCACGCCGCCCCCAAACCCAGGATTCCTCCGGGAAACCAAAGCACGCCGGTTTACCTCCAGCGATCCCCCTGCAAACCACGCATGCCCCTACCTAAACGATTCCCCCGCATCCCTCAACACGCCGCCACTTCCAGCCATCCCCCCGCATCCACAGCATTTGGCGCTCACCCCCGCAATCCCCCCGCATTAAAAAGCACACCCCTCCCCCCAGCCTTTCCCCCTTTCCCCAGACGGCTCACCTCCCGCGATACCTGCATCCACAGCCACCGCTCACCTCCCGCGTCCCCCTTGGGATCCCCAAAGCATTCATCCCCCAGGGGATCCCCCCGCTTTCCCCGCATGTCGATCCCAAACCTTTCCCGCGATCCCCCCCGCATTTCCCAGAAACCGTCACCTCTAGCGATCCCCCCCCGCCCACGCTTGGGGCTACCCCCCAGCGTCCCCCTGTATCCACAAACAAGCCCCCCACCTCCAGCGATCCCCCTGCAAACCACAGCCCCGCCCCTCAACCCCCAGCGACCCCCGCTTTCCCCAGCATGCCCCTCCCAACCCCCGGGTGTCCCCCTGCTCCCCACACGCCCGGGTCACCCTCCGGGGATTTCCCCCCCCATCACGCAACCCGATCAACCCCCCAAACGATCCCCCTGTATCCCAGCACGCCGCTTCCCCCCCGTGATTTCCCCCCCCATCCACAGAACGCCGCTCACCTCCTCGATCCCCCTGCAAACCCCCAGCACCCCGCTCACCTCCAGCGGTCCCCCTGCAACACACACCCGCTCCCCTCCCTGGGTCCCCCGCAATTTCCCCAGACGCCGTCCCCTCCACGATCCCCCTGCATCCACACACGCAGCTCCCTCCACGACCCCCCTGGGATCCCCATACGCCGCTCACCTCCCCCGGGTCACCTCCACGTCCCCCTGTTTTCCCCCAACCCCACGCCCCTCAAACCCCCGCGATCCCCCCTGCATCCAGGGATTGGGGGGTAAACCTTTCCCGCGATTTCCCCCTGTATCCACAGCACGCCCCTCCCTCCAGCATCCCCCCGCATTTCCCAGCCCCGCCGCTACCTCCGCGAAACCCCCTGCATCCCACGCATGCCGCTCACCTCCCGCGTTCCCCCCGCTTTCCCCAGCATGACGCTCACCCCCCAAACGTTCCCCCCGGAACCCAGCACGGCTCACCAAAATCATCCCCCCGCATCCCGCACGGGGCCCCTCAAACCCCCCGACCCCCCCCATCCAAACACGCCGCTCAAACCCCCCACGATCCCCCGCACCCCCATGCCACCGTCCCTCCACGTTTCCCCTGTTCCCCAACAGGAAGCCCCACCTCCTGCATCCCCCTGCTTTCCCAGCCGCCCGGCCCCACCTCCGGAAAACCCCCTTTTTCCACAGCACCCGCTCCCCTCCAGCGAAACCCCCCGGGAACCCCCCAAGACGCCGCTCAAATCCAGCGATCCTCCTGCATCCACAGCCGCCGGCCCCACCTTCCCGCGATCCCCCCCGCATCCCAGCACGCCCCATCACCTCCGCGAAACCCCCTGCATCCACACTTTTCCGCTCCCCCTTCCCGCGTTTTCCCCTGTATCCCCCAGCACGCCATTCACCTCCAGCGATCCCCCCGCATCAAAAGCACACCGCTCACCCCAGCATCCCCCCGCATCCACAGCACGCCGCTCAAACCCCCGGTTTTCCCCTCATCCACAGCCGCCCCTCACCTCCAGCGACCCCCTGCATCCACAGGAGGGCCCCCCCTCCGCGAAACCCCTTTCATCCCAGCACGCCGTCCCTACATCGATCCCCCTGGGATCCCCGCAAGCCCCCCTCACCTCCACGAACCCCCTGCAAACCACAGCATGCCACTCCACCTCCAGCGATCACCCCAGGATCCCCCTGCATCCACACACGCCGTCCTTCCCAGCGATCCCCCCCTGCCAAAAACCAAAAAGCCGCCGCTCACCTCCCGCGATCCCCTGCATCAACAGCCCCCGCCGTTTACCTCCCGCGATCCCCCCCTTCCACAGCAGGGGTCACCTCCGCGTTTACCCTGCTTTCCCCGCCGGCCGCTCACCTCCAGCGACACCCCCGCATCCACAGCACCCGCTCACCTCCAGCGATCCCCCGCTCCACAGCATGCCGCCCCCTCCAGCGATCCCCCCGCATCCACAAACGCCCCTCCTTTTTTAGCGATCCCCCCGCATTTCCCCAGGAAAGCCGCTCCTTTTCCCGCGATCCCCCCCCGCCCTCCACAGCACGCCGCTCACCTTCCCCGCGACCCCCTGCATCAACGCACGCCCATCACCTCCAGCGATCCCACTTCATCCCCAGAAGGCCCCTCCCCTCCAGCGATCACCCCGCATCCCCCGCCCGCCGATCCCTCCCGTGATCCCCCATTCCCGGGGATCCCCCTTTCATCCAAGCAGGCCGCTCACCTCCCGCGATCACCCCCGCATCCACCCGCACGCCGCTCACCTCCAGCGATCCCCCTGCATCCACAGAAAGCCGCTCACCCCAGCATCCCCCCATTTCCCCAGCAAAGCCGCTCAATTCCAGCATCCCCCCCCGGGGAACCACAGCACACCGCTCCCTCCGCATCCCCCTGGGGGTTTCCCCGCACGCGCTAAACCTTTCCCGCCCTCCCCCTGCATCCACAGCACGCCGCTCACCCCCCAGTGATCCCCCTTTCATTCCACCGCAAGCCGCCACCTCCCGCGATCCCCCCGCAAACCCCAGCACGGCCCATCACCTCCAGCATCCCCCCGCATACACACACGCCGCTCCCTCCAGCGATCCCCCTGCATCCCCAACAAACGCCGCTCACCTCCAAACGGGTCCCCCCGCATCCCCACAGGGGGTTTACCCACAAACGATCCCCCTGCAAACCCCCATGCCCCTCACCCCACGATCCCCCCCCATCCCAGCACGCCCCTCACCTCCGCGATCCCCCCGCAATTTTCCCCACAATGGGCTCAATACAGCGATCCCCCTGGGAAACCACAGCATGCCCCCACCTCCGCGATTTCCCCCGCATCCCCAAACTGCCGCTTAAACCCCCAGCGATCCCCCTTCATCCACAGCACGCCGCTCACCTCCAGGGGATTTCCCCCTGCATCCCCAGGGACGCCGCTCACCTCCAGCATTCCCCCCGCTTTCCCAGCAAGCCGCTCAAACCCCCAGCGATTCCCCCCGCATTCCCCCGCACGCCGCTCACCTCCAGCGAACCCCCTGCATCCACAGCATTTGGGGCCACCTCCAGCGATCCCCCTGCATCCACACACGCCGCTCACCTCCACGGGTTTCCCCCTGCATCCACAGCATGTCGATCACCTCCAGCTTTTCCCCCCGAAACCACAGCATGTCGATCAAATCCACGATCCCCTGCTTTCCAAAACCCCGCCCTCATCCCGCTTCCCCCTGGGATCCACAGCCGCCGCTCACCTCCAGCGATCCCCCTGCATCCAAAAGCACGCAGTCACCTCCCGCGTTTCCCCCCGCATCCACAGCACGCCCCTCCCCCTCCAGCATCACCTCCCGCCATCCCCCTGCATCCCCCAGCCCCGCCCCCCCCTCCAGCATCCCCCTGCAAACCACAGCATGGCGTTTTCCCCCCGCGAAACCCCCCGTATCCACAGCACGCCCCCACCTCCACGATCCCCCGCATCCAAAACACACCGCTCCCCTCCAGCGATCCCCCCGCATCCACAGCACAACCCCTTTACCCCCTGAACCCCCTGTATCCCCGCCGCAGTCACCTTTCCCCCCGATTCCCCCCCATCCCCACACGCCGATCACCCCCTGCGATCCCCCTGCTTTCCCCAGAAAGCCGCTCATCTTTCCCGCGATCCCCCCCGCATCCACGAACCCCGTCATCTCCAGCGATCCCCCCCATCGCAGCACGCCGCTCACCTCCCGCAATCCCCCTGTATCCCAGCACGCCCTCACCTCCAGCGTTTCCCCCCGCATCCACAACCCCGCCCCTTTAACCCCCTGCGAAACCCCCCGCAACCACAGCACCCCCAGCTCACCTCCAGCGATCCCCCTGCAACCACAGCACGCCGTCAAACCCCCCAGTGCCCCCTGGGATCCACAGCAAAAAGGGCCCATCACCCCCAGCCATCCCCCTGCAAACCACCCGCAAAAGCCGATCACCTCCTGCGATCCCCCAGCAACCACGCAGCCCCTCTCCCCCAGCGATCCCCCCGAAACCCAGCACGCCCTTTACCTCCAGCGATAACCCCCGCGATCCCCTGGGATCCCCAGCACGCCCCTCACCCCCAGCGATCCCCCCGGGATCCACAGACGCCGCTCCCTTTCCCGCGAAAACCCCCCCTTTCCCCAGCATGCCCCTCACCCCCAGGATCCCCCCGCATCCACAGCACACCGCTCCCCCCAGCGATCCCCCCCGCTTCCAAAACCCGCCAACCCTCCACTTTCCCCCCCGCATCCCCCAAAACACACCGTCCCTCCCCGTGTACCCCTGCATCCACAGCACGCCGCCCCAACCCCCCAGCAATCCCCCTGCATCCCACGAAATCCTCACCTCCAGCGTCCCCCTGCTCCCCCAGCCGGCCCCCTTTTCCCCCCAGCGTTTCCCCCTGCATCCACGCACGCCCCCACCTTTCCGCCTTCCCCCTGCATCCACACACACCGCTCACCTCCGCGATCCCCCTGCTTCCACAGCAACGCCGATACCTCCCCCGATCCCCCGCTTCCCAGCACGCCGATCACCCCCCAACGATCCCCCCGCATTTCCCCCGCACGCCGCTCCCCCAGCCCTCCCCCCGCTTTCCCCAGCACCCGCTCACCTCCAGCGTTCCCCCTGCATTTCCCCAGCAAAGCCCATCCCCCTTTCCAACGATCCCCCTCATCCACACTTTTCCCAACACCTCCAGTGATCCCCCTGCATCCCAGCACGGGCCCATCACCTCCAGCGATCCCCCCGCATCCACAGCACGCCGCTTACCTCCAGCGATTTACCTCCGGATTTTCCCCCCCTGCCATCCACAGGGACGCCCTCCCCTCCAGCGTTCCCCCCGCACCACAGCCGCCGCTCAACCCCCCAGCGATCCCCCTGTTTCCCAGCACGCGGGTCACCCCCAAACCCATCCCCCTGCATTCCCCAGCAACCGCTCACCTCCAGCAAAACCCCCTGCATTTCCCAGCCCCGTCACCTCCAGCGATCCCCCGGGATCCCCCAGCTGTCGTCACCCCCGTGATCAACCCCCCACGATCCCCTGAAACCACAGCACGCCCCTCCCCCTCCAGCGTTCCCCCCGCTCCCAGCCGCCGCCCCAACCCACAAATCCCCCTGCATCCACAGCACGCCGCCACCTCCAAACGATCCCCCTGCATCCCCAAACACGCCGCTTCCCCTACACCCATCCCCCCCGAAACCACAGCAAGGGCCCCTCACCTCCAGCGATCCCCCCGGCCCTCCACAGCACGGGCCCCTCACCTCCCGCGATTTTCCCCCCGCAAAACCCCAGCACGCCGTTTACTTCCCCGCGATCCCCCCGAAACCACAGCACATCGCTCAACCTCCAACGATCCCCCTGCTTTCCCCAGCAAAACCCCCCCCAACCCCCAGTTCCCCGGGTCCCCCGCATCCACACAAAGCCGCTCCCCCAAACGATCCCCCTGCAAACCCCCCAGCCGCCGCTCACCCCACGATCACCTCCAGCGATCCCCCCCCCCGGGATCCACACACGCCGTTTACCCCAGCGATCCCCCTTTCATCCACTGCAAAGCCGTCACCTCCAAACCATCCCCCTGCATCCCACAAAACCTCGGGCCCCTCACCTCCAGCGGAAACCCCCTGCATCCACAGCACGCAGCTCACCCCCACGGGTCCCCCTATCCCCAGCACGCCGCACCTCCAGCATCCCCCTGCTCCACAGCACGCCGATCCCCTCCACGATTTCCCCCGCATCCCCCGCTTTCCCCAAAAAATCCCCTTTATCCCCTCCCGCATCCACAGGGTTTTCCTTAACCCTCCCCCGCGATCACCCCCACGATCCCCCCTGCATCCCCAAAACACGCCCCTCACCTCAGCGTCCCCTGAAACCCCCGCAGCCCCTTCCCCCCTCCCGCGATCCCCCCCCGCATCCCCAGCACGCCCATCACCTCCAGCCATCCCCCTGAAAACACAACGCCCCTCCCCCTCCCCGATTTTCCCCTTTCATCCCCCAGCACCCCCCACCTCCCGCGATTTCCCTGCTCCACAGCAAGCCCCTTTACCTCCCGCGAACCCCCTCATCCACAGGAAGCCAAATCACCTCCAGCCATCCCCCCGCAACCACGCACGCCCTCACCTCCCGCGATTTCCCCCCGCATCCACACACCAGCCACCTCCAGCGTCACCTCCCGCGATCCCCCCCGCATCCACAGCACGCCCATCACCTTTCCCGCGATCCCCCGATCCCCCCAGCAAAGCCGATCACCCCCGCGTTCCCCCTGCATCCTCAGCATGCCAAACACCCCGTGATCCCCCTGAAACCCCAGCTGCCGCCACCTCCGCGTCAACCCCCAAGGTCCCCCCCCGCATCCCCAGCACGCCGATCAAGCGTTCCCCCTGCATCCATAGCACGCCCCACACCTCCAACCGGGTCCCCCTTTCATCCACAGCACGCCGCTCAACTCCAGCGATCCCCTGATCCACAGCCCCCACCGCCTTTACCTCCCCGCAATCCCCCCGTATCCCCCGCAAAGGTCAACTCCAGCGATCCCCCTAAATTTCCCCAAACCGCCCTTTATCTCCATCGTTCCCCCCGCATCCACCCGCGCGCCGCTCCCTCCAGCGATCCCCCCCCATCCACAGCACGCCGCCAAACCCCCAAACCCATTTACCTTCCCACGATCCCCCTGCATCCACAGCATGCCGCTCCCCTCCACGTTCCCCCCCAAAACCACAAGCACATCCTCAATCTACGATCCCCCTGCACCCACAAACACGCCGCTCCCCCTCCCTGATCACCCCCCAGCGATTTCCCCCTGCATCCACAGCACGCTGCTCAAACCCCCAGCGATCCCCCCCGCCCTCCACAGCCCCGCCCCTACCTCCAGCCATTCTCATTCTCTCTCTTCAATTCCTTTTCCCCCTCCCCCCCCCCAGCATTTTAATTTTACTTTCCCCTTTCCCCCCCCAGCAGTTTTAAATTTACTTTTACCCCCCCCTCCCCATTTTATTTTAAATTCACCTCCCCCTCCCTCAGTTCTATTTTACTTCACCCCCCCCCAGCAGTTCTATTTTACTTCACCTCCCCCCCCCCCTCATTTTTTAAATTCACTTCACCCCCCCCTCCCTCAGTTCTATTCATTCACCTCCCCCCTAGCCCTTTATTTAACCTTACCTCCCCCTCTAAACGTTTCTTTTACTTCCCCTTTCCCCCCAGCAGGTTTTATTACTTTCCCCCCCCCCTCCCCAAAATTCTAATTTACTTAAACCCCCACCTCCCCGCGAACCCCCCGCCCCACACACCTCCCGTCACCTCCCCGATCCCCGTCCCCCGGCCCCCCCACTTTCGCTTTTTGCATTCCCCCCTTTTTTGGATGCCAAAAGGCCGCTGAACGTAAACGGGGGTGGGGGAGCGCTTTTTTGGGAAAGGGGCCCAAAAACGCACTCCATTATCTCCTTTGGGCTTTCACTTGCGTTTAAAAACCCAAAAAGAATTGACAAAGTCAATTTTTTTAAAACGGATCCGAAAAGCCAGTGTTGAAAAGATCTTCAAAAAAGCATTGCCAATTTTCCCGTGGGGAACACAATGTTAATCCCCACTTTACAATTGTTAGTTCCCTTTTGCGGGCCGGGAAAACGGAACACAAAAAACGGTGAACAAGCCCTTTGGCTGACATAACCCACTGGCACTATTTTCCCCAGACCCCCAAAAACACCGGGTACGGGGACACGCAAAGGGTTTACCATAAGGAAAAAGGAAATCTTTAATGTATTTGGTTTTCTTCTGTGGTGGTTTCAGGTGGGTTTTTTAAGGTGGGACCCGGGCCAATATTTAAGGACCTTCCCCCTTCCCGAAGGTATAGGCTGCAGCTCTGTTTTTTCCCTTTTTTCCGTGTTTTACACGGTTTTTTCCCCCCACGGATTTTTAGCCGTATTGAGCTCACAAATCCGCTGTGAATAGGGGGGGGAGGGGGCGGGGCCGGAGCGCGGGGGGGCCCGCTCCCGACCCCATAGCAATGCATTGTTTTGGCGGTACCCCTGTAAATAATGTGAAAGTCAGTTTCTCCCCGCGCGGCGGATTGTGAGCGGGGGGGGGGACGGGGAAACCCTGTTCTTATGAGAGCGTGGTTACCGTAATGACTCCGACGGATTTGGGGCGTACTGAAGGGAAACCGGCGGGAGTAAAGGCGCCAATCCGTGCCCAAATAAGCCGTGTGAACGAGGCCTTACTGGTCAATAAAAAGTTCAACCCCATTTGTTTTTTTTTCTACGGCAAATAATAAAAGGAAAACAATATGGGGTCCCTCTTTTTTCATAACCAGCCAAAGTAAAACCTGCCTCAAAAACCGAATTTCTTCCAGGTTGGGAAATTTATGGATATGGTTTCCCTTCCCACCCTAAAAATAGCGCCCACCCATCCCCAAAATAGACCTCACATTTGATGGCCCCTTCTGATGGTAACCTGGCTCTTCATAGTACCCAAGTCTAATGATATCTGGTCATGATGTGGCGGTATTGCTTGTTCTTTGTATTGCGGTATATTTGATAATACTGGTCTTGGTATACCGATTTGTGCATTGGTGAAAAAATTTTTGCTTGTTTTTGTAGTAATGTAGCACTCAATAGAAAAGTTCTTAAACTATTTATATTATTTTTTTTATACACAATATATTATTTAATTTTTCTAATTTTAAAAGCCCTTTTAAAAGGCTTTGTGTTAGTGCAATTGTGTTTTTTCCCCATTCCAAGCAGCTGGGGAGGGCGAAGGCATTGTGCATCAGGTTAGGGCTAGGGGTTAAATTTTTTCGTGAGGGCAGAGGGGGTATTAGTCTTATTTGTCTAGACCCCCCAAAAAAGTTTGTCCCGGCCTGATCACGTTATGTCCTCTATGTAAAGTTTCTGTTAACGGGAAAGTGCTTTCCTACAAAACGGAAGTGTCACACATTATTGGCCTAGGGGCCAAAGAAAAAATGCGGATTTAAACTTTTTTAAAAAAAATTGTAGTGATAGGGGAAAACTTTAAAAATTTTAAAGTTTTTAAAAATGTTTTAACATAAAAGAATTTTGGTATTTTTTTGGACAAATTTCCCTTTTTAAAAATCAAATACTTTGGTTGCATTTGATTGTTCGGTCTGTTTCATATCAAACCCCTTCATCTAGTTTAAATTTCTGTTCAAAAAGACATTTGTTTAGACTGTTTAGGATAACTACAATTTTATTTCTTTATTTTAGTTTTGAAACACTTCTATTTTTTTCTGAATCTACAAAAATAGCAACTTAAAAAAACAATGAAAACTGATTTTTTTTGTAAAATAATTCTTTTGAGAGCAAATAAAAAAACATGGGAAAAATTTAAAATTTATGTTAATTTTTTAAAAAAAAGTTGAAAACGGTTTGTTAAATTGTCCAGTTATAAAAAGTGTTCTTCTAGGTTAAATCTTTGATATTCTCACATAAGTTATGGTTTCTCTATAAACCTTATAGCTTACTATACTGTTTTAAAAAGTGCAACATTTATTTTTTTTTCTCTCCTTTGTTTCCAATGGAAAACAGGAAAGCAAATTTTCAGTCCACAGGCAAAATGCAAGTAAATCTATCCCCTTGATTGATGTTTGCAAGGTGCCTTCATTGATGCCCTTCCATTTATTCTTTTTTTTTTTTTCTCGCAAATTTTTAATGGATTGAACTTTTTTGGAATGCATCAAAAAAAATGTGTTTTGTTGCTCTTGAGAGTAACGCTTAAAAAAAAGCAAAGGGAGATCATTTTTTATAAATATGATCATTATTATGACAAAACATGAAAAATGACAAGCAATGGCACTTAGAAAAAACATGTTACTGTAACAGCTGTTGCTATAAGTGTTAGATTCTGATACAATAGTACTAGACGGTATATGTACACTTACTAAACTTCACTGCAAGGTAGCCCACAAGAGCGCTCATAAGAAAGTACATGCTGGATTTGTGGAGTCAAAAGATCTATCACATTACCCCTTATAGATAGTCATCCACTCAAACTATTTGGTGCACTGAGTGACCCATTTTTTTTTAAGAAACTGTGAAGTGCGTCTCAAATGATCCTGTTCAGAGTTACTCATTGGTTGAGAAATGGAGAATGCTGTTGTTTTAGGACTTTGTCAATAAAAGTTCATAAAACAAGAGATGTTACATGTATTTACATATTCTGCAATATGGAAAGGATATACCTTCAACTAATTAATTTCTGTATTATTGCCTATTTTTGGCTGCCCATGAATATTTGTTTCACAATGAAAAAAAAAAAGTTTTCTAAAAAAATACCTCTCCCAAAAATAGGTAATTTTGTAATATACTTTTATTCATTTTCTGTGGGATTCCTACAGTTCTACATCAGCTGTTTGATAACAGGAAGCTCAGTGGTTCTCTTTGTCTAAACACACAGGAAGTAGCTCTGTGTCAAACCCAGGAGATCAGGTGATTAAAGAGGCTTGTTTTTTTTCAGGGCAGCCATTTAAACCACACTCCTTTAGTCCTAGTTCTCAAGGCTATCAGCATGAGGTAGGAAACTGGTAGGAAACATTAAGGGTCACATGTATGAAAACTAGCTAGGCCTAAAATTCACCTTGTTGCCCATAGCAACCAATCAGAGCGCCCCTTTCACTTTTCCAGAGCACCATATGAAATTAAAGGGGCGCTGTGATTGGCTGATTTGGGCAACAAAGGGAATTGTAGACTTATACAGTTTTCATACATTTGGTCCTAAGACTGAACTTGGGAGGAAGGAAGATATACAAAGCAAAGATTCATGGGAATTTTAGTTTTGTAGGGCAAAAGGAGACAGCTTTCAAACAGGAAATGCTAGTGCCTGGATGAAGAGAAGGGGGGCACTTTCTTTACGGACATCACTAACGGCCAAAAATATTTTTAAATAATAAAAAACAAAATCAAATTTTTGGGGGGGCAGTGAACACTCTTTTAGCCCCTTTAGATGA
>JAODAL010075010.1:0-14164 GCA_025379985.1 Phyllomedusa bahiana
GGTACGGGAAGACTTAAAACAGAGTGGGTTTTCAGAGGACATGGTGTATGGAGCACATTCGCCACCCCAAGAACAGAGACAATTTCCTCCAACACGTTGAGTAAAACGAGAAAAAGAATGCCAAGAAAAAGGGCACCTGGGTGGAACAGGAGCTTTAACCACCAGCATCTCCAAGTGAAGCGCAATTGGTCCGCACTCATACGGAGGGGCAAGCGCTCTCGTAGAGGCAGAAATTTCCCTAGCGCTACCCAGGACTTGACTGTGTACTGAGGAAGGCTGGAGGTCTGAGCTCACACTACCGCTTCCGCACTCTGCTTCAGCACGACTGTTTTCGATGCTGCGTCATATGGGCATTTTTTGCCGTGGTAATGGATGACGGACGCCTGCCTGGGCTCTCACCGCACCCACTGTAACTCGGGCCCTGCTAGCTGAACCTGCGTGTTAATAGATGACGCTCGCCAGCCCTTGCTCTCCCCACACCCACTGTAAGTCCGGCCCTGCCAGCTGAACCAGCGTGATCCACGTTTACAGCCTCACATGCCTTGATCAGTAATTTCCTGAATACAGGATTTTCAGACAGGCCTCGTTGACCTACTGGGGACATCTGTTTCGTTTGCTTCACATTCTAATGTCACGGTGGAACAATACCACCAGTAGAATGGCAAGTAGCTCTAGCAGCAGCAGTAATGGAAAACTAGTTGTTTTGAATATAGTTTATTTCTTATTGAGAAATTTTCTGCTGATGGTCCATAAGGGCACCTGTGCGGGTTTTTGGGTCATGCTGCAGTCCAAGACATGGATAGTCTATGTCCAGTGAAACTAAAATGGTGGTTGAAAGACTCCTTTTTCCAGCACTTTTTAAATCTGGGGATCATGCAGATTTGGGGCTCATGCTGTGGCCCAGGACAGATATAGTTAGTGTCCAGTGAAACTAAAATGGTGGTTGAAAGACTCCTTTTTCCGGCACTTTTTAATCTGGGGGTCATGCAGGTTTGGGGCTCATGCTGCGTTCCAGGACAGGGATAGTCAATGTCCAGTTCAAGTAACATGATGGTTCAAATAATACTGTCTTCTGGCACTTTTTAATTTGTGGGTCATGCAGGCTTAAGGGTCATGCTTTGGTACAAGACAGGGATAGTGAATGGTCTGTGACTTTTTTTCTGTGACTTTTATAACCTAAGTGTGTTGCCTAAGATGTAGCACGTATCCATTTGACTGTGAGGCTGTAATTTCACAGCTTCCTCCAGCCCCTGTTTGGGTGTGAGAATGAAGGTGTTGTTACGCTCTCCCATAGACTTAATGGTCATCGGGCGATAACTATTATCGACTATCGGATATCGTCATGATAATTGACGATATCGCTATCGGACCCCGATGGCGATAGTCCTACGTAATTCGCTCATCGTCACCTAGTTAATAGATTGTTATCACACCAGTCTGTATAAATTGAAGCGAGACCGGGCAGGACGCCGTACAGGTGGCAGAGGCAGGGAGGCACAGTGGGCCCTAAAATCAACTTCTCTGGTGGGCCCTAGGCAGCCCAGTCCGACACAGCCTGATGGACAAACGAGCAATGTTAGGGCCCGGAACACCCCTTTAATACAAGAACCCTATTGGTCAGGTCCATTATGGGAAGAGGCGGAGGTTACAAGTCCATGTTCCCAAAGCAGAACTTGCCACACATGACAGTCAATAGGAGACAGAGGATCTGAATTTTCATATCACTCAATGACTTTCATGAACAGCGACATTGGCCATCTTGGGGATCGGGCAAAAGGAAACTTCTCATTTGTACAGTTGACTGACATTGTCTCTTCTAATTGTGCCTCCCCTGTACCATCATACAAATGCTGATCTCCCTAGTGAATCTTTATAATGATGAATTGTGTTTTTACTGGAATAATTTTATAAAATATCAAGATAGACAATTACCATATATACTCGAGTATAAGCTGAATTTTTCAGCACAAAAAATTTGCTGAAAAAAAAAAAAAAACCCTCCTGCGGTTTTATACTCAGAGGTTACCCTTGGCGTCTGGCCCTCGCCATGGCCCTCTCCTCTCCTCTGGGAGCACATACAGCTGAAGATACTATTGTGGAGCAGAGGGCAAGCACTAGGAAAGCCGCAAGCAGACTTGTGGCCTTCCGGAGTATCCGGCACAGGCAGTGTACTATGTCATCTTGTTGCCTGCACAGCCTGATGACATCACGCCAACTGTGCCAGGAAGAAGACGGAGCGCCTCGGAGCAGCAGGAGAGAGAGGTGAGTATTTATATATTTAATTAAAAAAAAAAAAAACCCTGTCTATACCTGCTTATGGGGACATATAACTGCCTCTATCTGCCTATACCTGCCTATGGTGGACCTATACCTGCCTATGGGGGACATAAACCTGCCTCTACCTGCCTATACCTGCCTATGAGGGACATATACCTGCATATGGGGGACATGTACCTGCCTATGGGGGACATATACCTGCCTATTGGGGGACATATACCTGCCTATACCTGCTTATGCTGGACATTAAACTGCCTATATAATTTTATTGGTATCCATTTTTATTTTTGAAATTTACCAGTAGCTGCCTGCATTTTCCACTCCTATGGCTTTACTTTAGAGATGGCAATTGATTCTAACGAAGTGGAATTCGTTTAGAAAATCAGGAAAACTTCGGTTTGGGGGGCGGACCGAAGTCGAACTTTGGGGTACTTCTGGTGAACGAAGTGTCTTTTGATTGATAAAATGGGCTGCGAGCACATGGCCTACATGGGCCAAGCACTCTGGGAGGAATAAGGGCATAGCCCTGCATGACATGTCAAGAATGAAGCCAATCAGAGACCTTCGGATTCTGTTGACGACACCCCCGGCACGTAAAAACCGAGCGGCCGGCCGCTGGAGCACACACTCCTCTCACTGAACTGACATAGGTGCTGCTGCGGGTGATTGCGCTTTCTGAATAACCCCCCCCTTTTGGGAAAAATTTTTTATACAGCGATTTCTGTGGGTGTCTCAGTCTTGTCACCAACCCCTCCCCTCCCTTCCCCACCACATCGCCCCCCACAAAATTAAGAAAACTTTGGGTTAATTTATTCCTGATGGCTATTTTCTGATTTTTTTTATGGGGTAATTGGATGTTGAGATTCCAAGTGTGCGTCCACTGCAGAAAGCTGCATATACATTCAATTAACCAGTGGGGGATCTTAAGCCAAAAGTTCCCTGTTTGTTTATCATTTAAAGAAAACAGCGTGTTTTTTTATTTAACAATACAAATACCACTTCAAATTTTGGCTGCTGAATTCTATGCGCCAATGATACATCCAGGGGGTTAATTAAGCGGTTGTAATTTGGCCCTGGTTGTGTGCTGACAAAAAATAAACTGGTCATTTTTCAACGCCATATATATAAATTTATTTTTTATTTGGTAGCCTAAGTCACGAGCAAAGGCAATTTACAACTGTAATCTCTTGTTGTGTGGCGTAGAAAACACGCCAAAATTTTTATTTTTTTTATATGGGGTGGGTTGGTTTTAAATCCACCCCCGCTTTTTTTTAAACCCATTTAAGTTTTTTTTTTGTGGTGGTGGCCCCCGTGGCCACCCCCCCGGCTTTTCCAAATTTCCCCCCGCCCCCTTTTTTTTTGTACGACAAGAAATTTTTTTTTTGAAAAAAAAAACATATTCCCCCCAGGGGTGGGGGTTTTTAAATTAAGCGTTGTTTGCTGGTGTGCTGACAAAAATAAACCGTCTTTTCAAACGCCCATAAATATATAATATTTTTGGTAGCCAATGTCCAAGCAAAGCGCAAATACAACTGAATCTCTTGTTGTGTGTGCGTAGAAAACACTGCAATGGTTAAACACGCTACTATTTTTGTGCGGCTCATTCTATTGAGCGCAATATTACATCCATGGTGTTAATTAAGCTTTATATTTTGCTGGTGTTGCCTGACAAAAAATAAACTGTCTTTCTTCAACGGCCAAATATATAATATCACTTTGTTTGGTAAGCCTTAATTCTCAATCAAAGGCAAATTACAACTGTATCTCTTGTTGTGTGGCGAGAAAACACGCAATTGTAACACGCTACTAGTCTTTGTGTGCGGTTCTCAGTTCTTTGGCGCAATTTTACATCCAGGGTTCATTAAGCGTTGTTTGCTGGTGTGCTGACAAAAATAAACCTCTTTTCTAACTCCAAATATATATATATTTTTATTGGTAGCCTAATTCATCAAGCAAGGCAAATTACAACTGTATGTCTTTTTTTCTGGCGTAGAAACCTATCGATTGTAACACGCTACTAGTTTGTGCGGCTCAATTCTTTGGCGCAATTTACATCCAGGGGTTAATTAACTTTGGTTTGCTGGTGTGCTGACAAAAATAAACTGTCATTTCAACGCCAAATATAAATAATCATTTTTTTGGTAGCCTAAATCACAAGCAAAGGCAAATTACAACTGAATCTCTGTTGTGTGGCGAAAAACACGCAATTGGTAACACGCACTGAGAGTTGTGCGCTCAATTCTTTGCTAATTTACATCCAGGGGTTAATTAGTCGTTGTTTTTGCTGTGTCTGACAAAAATAAACGTCTTTTTCAACGCCAAATATTTAATATTTTTTTGGTAGCCTAATTCACAAGCAAAGGCAAATTACAACTGTATCTCTTGTTGTGTGACTTAAAACACGCAATTGTAACACGCTTAACTAGTTTTTTGTGCGGTCTCAATTCTTTGGCGCAATTTACCATCCAGGGGTTAATAACGTTGTTTTGCTGGTGTGCTGACAAAAATAAACTGGTCTTTATTCAACAGCCAAATATAAATAATAATTTTTTGGTAGCCTAATTCTCAAGCAAAGAAATTACAACTGTATCATCTTTTTTGTGTGCGGTAGAAAACAGCTACGCAATATGAACACGCTACTCAGTTTTGTGCGGCTAATTCTTGGCGCAATTTACATCCAGGGTTAATTAAGAGTTGTTTTGCTGGTGTGCTGACAAAAATAAACTGTCTTTTTCAACGCCAAATATATATTATTTTTTGGGTAGCCTAATTCACTAAGCAAAGGACAAATTAACAACTGTATCTCATTTGTTTGTGTTGCGTAGAAACAACGCAATTTGTACACGCTACCAGTTTGTGCTGCTCAATTCATTGGCGCAATTTACATCCAGCAGGGGTTAATTAAGCGTGTTTTTGCTGGTGTGCTGACCAAAATAAACCGTCCTTTTTCAACGCCAAATATAAATATTATATTTTTTGGGTAAGCCTGATTCACAGCAAAGGCAAATGTACAACCTGTATCAGTCTTGTTGTGTGGCGTTGAAAAACACGCAATTGTAACACGCTACTAGTTTGTGCGGCTCAATTCTTTGGCGCAATTTACATCCAGGGGGTTAATTAAGCGTAGTTATATTGCTGCTGTGCTGACAAAATAAAACGTGCTTTTTCAACACCGAAATATATACATTTTTCTTGTATCATAATTAAAAAGAGAAGGTTAATTAATCCTGATTGTGCTTTTACATTTAGTAAAACACCACAGTGCTTTGTAAACGACACCTACAAGTAAATGTTTTCCTGGCCATTTGTGGAGCGCAATTTAGTATCCAAGGGTTACCCAAGCTTGTTTACTGGGTTTTCATTTGGAGTCAAGAAACAGGGTGTATTTTATCATATACAGATAGCTTCACAAACAGTGTCTGTACATATAGAACAAACAGTAATGTCAGACAGAGAGGTTGGCCAGGGCTCTGCACCTGCGAGTAGCAGTGCACAAACATTACTGAAACGGCCCCAGGTCGCAGCACGAGCAAGGGACGTCGCAGCAGGGGCTCTCGTTGAGGCCACAACTGCCGCTGTCATCTAGCGCCTGAGTGTTTGTTCATACAACCAATGTTCTTGAATTTGGTGACTAGGTCATCCTCTTCCTCCCAGATGACATCTGACAACCCCTAGCCATGAGTCCCGTGGGAACCTCAGACACAACACTTAGTTGGCAATGGCCCGGGAGCGTATCAGCGGCCTCTCACCTGTCCTCAGCCCCATGGCCTCTGTCCCATCCAGCTTCCCTCAGCCAGGGATCTACTATGTGGTCTGTGGCTCAGCGCCACATATAGGCGAGATGCACAATTTGAGGAGGGCAGTCACAGCTACGTGGCAGCGAATAAATTGGGGCCCAATATCCCCAGCTTTCTTGCAGTAGGCGGCAAGTTATAGAATGTGGAGAGGTTGGCATGGGGTTCATGTGGTTGAGAGATCAGCCTCCGGCTTACCAAGACCGGTGATGAGGACAGTAGTGACGATGAAAAACACATATAGATGATGATGTAGCCGACCGCACTTGGACCGGTGAAGCAATGGCATCATCATCTTCAGAGAAGAGTGGTCGTCCAAGCTTGCGCGTCAGTTTGCAGCGGCGCAGCCAGCAAGTGTGTTGTGTGGCCGTGAGTCAGCAGGGTAGCAGCAGGTGATGGTCGGGAGTCAAGCGGCCACGGGGTAGAAACCCGCTTCCGCAGGTCCAAGACAGTAGCGGCACAGGGGCTCAGCGAGCAGCGGCGGCAAGTAGAGTCACTCAGTGTCGGAGCGGTTTGGCGGTAACATCACTACTCGCGGTGGGCAGTTTCTTTGCTAAGACACCGGAGAGCCGAATATGGGTATATTTAGAATCTGTGGGCAGAAGTGAAGCGTGGCCATGGGAGCTATCTGGCATCAACGGCCCTGCGTCAACACATGCCGCCTCACCATCCGTTTCCTGGGAGAAACGTGGCTCAGATGTGGTTGGTCCATCCTGCGCTGCAGCAGCATCAGCGCGCATTGGCACCATGCCATTTCAGGATTCAGCAGTCAAGGCTCCACCACCTCTGCATAAGGCAGCTGTTTCCTCTTTGACATCCTCCCTCCCGGTCCTGATGCTCCTTGCACCTCGCTACTCATGGCGCCACAGTCGTTCAGCAAGGCGAATGTGAAAGAAGACAACAGTAATGCTTCCAAGCCATCCTAAGGTAGCAGCAAGCTGACTCCGTTGCTCCTGTCTCAAGTTGTTGTACTGCATTCCCTCCCTTTTTCCCAATATGGTAGGACTCTGCACCATTCAGAGAACTAATGGCTTGTGCGAGCCGAGATGGAGAGTTTTCCAAGCCGTAATTCCTTTCCAAAAAGGCAGTACCAGCACTCATAAAAATGTAGAACATAAAGTTGGTCAGTCCTTGATCATATCGGTTTGATTTCCATAGTACAGACGCAGCGCGACGTCTTGGACTTTAACTACGAGTCAGGCCAGACATTTCCTGTTACGCCCACTGGTTGAATGTGCTTCCTGCCCGAGTCACACAAACAACTTTTGACAAGGACTGAGACGCCGCTGTCGCCTCCACGTTGTCAAACTGCTGCTCCTGCGCCATTGTCCCCCTCCTCCTCCTCCAACCACCACCACCATCTCATCCCCACAAGTACTGCTCCATCATACACATGTGATAGGGCACAGGCGGTGTCACGCAGTTCTACACCTCTAGCTTGCCTCGGCGACAAGATTGCAAAAGAAGTCACACAGGGAGGAACTGCTCCGCTCATGCCAGCAAGAAATCGATTGTGTGGCTTTCCTCCGCGCCAACTGCAAATCAGGAACATGGTTGACGGACAATGGGAGGAACATGTTTCCGCGCTGCACGCGAGGAGGGAATGGTCCACTAGCGCCCATGCCTGGCGCCGTGTTCAATCTGGTTGTAAAAAGTTTCCTGAAGTCATCCACCGATCTTCAGAAACATTCCTGAAAAATGCCAGGAAACTGTGCATTCACATTATTCCATTCGTACAAAGCCAGAAACACCCTCCTCGAGTTTGCAGCGGCAGAAACGGCCTCCCCCAACACGCCTCTGATTATGCGATTGTTTCCATCCACCCGCTGGAATTCCAGCCTGCACATGTTTACCGACTGTATGAACAGAAAAGGCTAGGCCATTAACGATTTTTTGATGATCCAGGCAGACAGAAGTACTCCCCTGTGTAACTTTGATGTCAGCCAGTGGCAGCTCATTGCGTGACACCTCCGTTTGTTGAGGCCATTCGAGAGGCCCACTTATTTGTCCAGTCGCCAGGACTACGGGATGAATATCGTCATTCCACAGCTTCATGTCCCCTGGAACAGATGCTTAAAAATCTGTCTGGACTGGGGACTGGAGATGTGGCGACTACTCTCGTGGGCCACATGAGTCCGGTGGGGACTGAAAATGGAGGAGGAGGAGTGAGGGGAGGACATTGGAGCAAGAATCATTGTCTGGTGAAATGTATTGGATTTTTCTACCCAGGTACAAGAGAGGAGGAGCAGGAGCAGCTGTGGGAGTGGAGTGGAGATGAGAAGACGAGGCAGATGAATCCCAAGCACCGTGGCAGTAATACAGTGGAAATGTGATGGCAGGGAGCCCCTCGAGTCACTTGTGCAGTATTGTTCCCGCAGCAAGCATATTTTGCCTGCCTATTGACAGCCGAATAGTCCAGCCTCCGGCAGAGGTATGTACTTCTGGCTCTCCACCCTATTGGACCCTCGCTACCGGTCCAAAATTGAGCCTTTTCCCAGCTTTGAGTAGGTAAGACAAACTCAAATACTATAGGGAAAATCCCTCCGTATCAGCTTGGGCCGCTGCCTATGTGCGGCATCGTCCCTCCTCTGACAGGTCTGACCCGGGGGTTCCTCCACGCTCACAGTACTACTGCCGGCGGGCTGGCCAGGTGTGAAGGTTTGGGTGGTAAGTCAGTACCAGCTCCTATCAGCAGTAACCAAAGTCTGGAGTCCACTAATGAGGCCAAGCTTTCCATCAACCCGCCTAGTGAGAGGGCAGATCACCAGCAGCAGCAGCATCATCATGACATTGGAAGCCTTCCCTGAACCTAAAAGTGTGTGGCCTACTTGACAGCACTCTGCCACCCCATGTAGAAGACCGCTGGACTACTAGGGCACCAAACTGATGTGTGGCCCAAACTTGCCGAGTTTGCAGTGGAGAATCAGTCCTCCCGGCCAGTAGTGTGGCATTAGAGCGGGTGTTCAGTGCGGCGGGGGCCATCGTTACCCCAAGGAGAACCCGCTTGTCCAACGGTGAAATGTTGAAATCATTGACGCTTATGGTCCGAGGATGAAAACAGGCGATGTGATCCGCCAGGAAATCCACACCGTACACCAACTTCACCAATGCCATTAGCGTCAGTCTGGTTTCAAAACTACCTCCACAGCACAATTCGATGCCGCCACCCGCCCTGATGCCCACACATCTGCTGATAGTTTCTCGCATCAGCCTACCACCGTCTATACCAGGGCCTGTTATTAATCCACCCCACACAACACTCTGTCATTGTGCCACTCTATGTGCTCAGGCTGCTGCAGCAGTTTGCAGTTGCCAGGGTGACATCCACACTGTACATTGTGTCACTCTTGCGCCTGGTAACTGTTTTGCCACCACCAGAATTCCATTGGCCACTACTCTGACCTCATCTGTTTTGCCCTGTCATCACCCTCCACTCCCTCTGTCATTGTGCCATCTAGCCTGACCTCATTGCTGCTGGCCCGGCCGGTGACCTCCGCCCTCATTCATGGTGCCGCTCTGTGGCCCTAATACTAATTTGCCACCTGCATAAAATGTCATGTGTGCCACTCCTCTGATCCTCATGCTGTTGCTCACTGTCATCACCCTCCACTCTCGTCATTGCTGCCACTGCCGTGACCACATGCTGCAGCCGCCGTGACCTCCCTCTCAGTCATTGTGCGCTCTGTGGCCTAAACTATTTTGCCACCTGCAATGTCAATGTGCCACTCTCTGACCTCATGCCTGGTGCTCCTGTCATCAACCTCCACCTCTGTCATAGTGCCACTGCTGACCTCAATGCTGCTTGGCCGCCGGACCTCCGCACTCAGTCATTGTGCCGCTTCTGTGGCCTAATACTATTTTTGCCGAACCCGCAGAATGTCCATTGTTGCCCACTCTCTGACCTCATGCTGTTGCTCACTGTCATCACCTCCACTCTCAGTCATTGTGCACTAGCCCTGACCTCATGCTGCTGCCAATGGCCGCCGTTAACCTCCGCTCTCAGTCATTGTGCCGCTCTGTGGCCTAATACTATTTTGCACCTGGCAGAATGGTCCAATGTCCACTCTCTGACCTCAATGCTGCTGCAAGTGACTCCTGTTCGTGCCCGTCCACACGTGTCATTGTGCCTCAGTTCTGACCTCATCTTGCTCCGTGCTGCTGCTTGCCCTCCCACAGAAGCTGTGGCCAACTCCTGTTTTTTGCCAACCTTCAGAAATTTTGTCATTGTGCCAACGTCTGAACCTCATACTGCAGCCAGGATGCCGTGACCTCCACACTGTATCATTGTGCCACTCTGTGGCTTAATACTGTTTTTCCTCCCCCGCCTCCATAATGTCATTGTGGCACTGCTGACCTCATACGCTGCCGCCGTTACCTCCTCATCTGTGTGGATTGTGCCACTCTGTGGCTTTATACTGGTTTTTTTCCGCCTCAATAATGTCATTGTGCCACTGCCTGACCTCATACTGGCTGCCGCCTGAACTCCACACTGTGTGATTGGTGCCACTCTGTGGCCTAATACTGTTTTGCCGCCTCCAGAATGTCTTGTGCCACTGCCTGACCTCATGCTGCTGTGGCTGCCGTCGTCACCTCCCACAACCTCTATCACTAATGTGCCACCTGAGCTCTCAGCTTTGTTTTTTTCACAGCTTTTCGCTGGCGATTAACTTTATCAGGCTACATCCCCCTGCTTTGAGTTTTTTGTCAAGTTTTGCCTCGTTAAGTGGCCCCGAATTTATAGTGAAGCGATTCAAAGAGCGGCGGCAGTCATGTGCGTGTCATACTAAAACACAACAATTGTATTGAAAGACCCAAACCAAAGCTCCCATCTGCATATTTAAGCATGGCACAACGTTTCTACACGCACCCTGCAGTCTCTGGCATCCTGGAAATAGCTTTTTTTTTTAACGTGATTCAGTGCCGAAGTAATTCGGACCCGAAACGAATTTTGTCGAAAATTCTGCGAAGTGACCGAACCGAATTTTTGAGAAATTCGGCCATCTCAACTTAAAGCTCGATCAAATAAGTTTTCCCAGTTTTTAATGTGCAAAATTAATGTTGCGCTCGCTATATATTCGGGTCGACATATATTCGAGTATATATGGTATGTACAAAAACTGCATTTTCATATATCTAACAGAACCAAAATGCACTTTCAATGGGAGATTATATAATCACCACTTTTTCTTCCAAATGACCCTACAGTGAAGGTGGAGCTTTGTTTTGATAACAATCCTGCCTAATTATTTCCTAAGATTTTTTTCTAAATTTTTGTTAATTTTTCCCTTTTTTTTTCATCCGTCCCTAAAAACCTATATGTGCTACCTGCCAACGCTAAACTCTCACCCAGTATATAAATATATGTAATGTAATACAAGTGTGAAACAATATGAACCCGGGTGATCAGATCAGTGGTGAACTGTTCCTCGAGCATCTGCACATTTATTAGAAATGTAATAAAATGTCACTCTCTGCTAATTTTAAATAATTTTGTTGTTTTGTTTGTTTTTTCTCTTTTTTCCTTTTCCCCCGCAAAAAGGGAAAAAAAATCATTTGGAGAATTAAACCGAGAGTCCCCGTGCCAATCCCAAAGATCGCCGGAAACTCTGCTCCTGAACCTCAGAGAAGTTGCTGTCCCAATTTTATTTTGCCCATAGCGGCCACTAAAGGAGGAATGCAATATTCCATGTGGTTGTTAACGTGACTGCAATACGGACTGGGTGGGGTTCACCATGTCCCCCACTTGTTAGGGAAAAGTCCACCCCTACCTGGAAGAACAAAATGGTTTTTTTCTGGTTGACTGTTTCCCAAAAACAAAAAAAAGAAAAGGGGGAAAACAGCTAACCAAAAAAGTGTAATAATTCTACAACAAAAGGGGATCACATTTTAATTTTTTAAACCAAAAGGGGCAAATTTAAAATTAAGGTTGCCTTTAAAGAACTGCAAAGGCTGTATAAATTAACTACTGCTCAAAACACAGGGGCTCTTAATTTTTCAAGAGAAGATTTACTTTTCCCAAGGTGGGCATTCATCGGGACCATAGAAAAATACTGGGAAGCCGCCAAAAAATTTTAAATGGGGCAAAATGTGAAAAAAAATTTTACTTTGCCCACGTCGCATTTTTTTAAATTTTCTCCAGCCATTTTCTTTCACCAAAACTTTTTTATTATTGTTGTTGTTAAATATTATTATTCATAAATATTAATATTGTTAATACGGTAATAATATTTCTAACAATAGGGTTCTTCACCACTAGGGTGAATAGGTGTACAAATATGGTGGTTTTACTACTTCTTTTTTAGGCAGGGGGAAAAAAAAACAAAAAACCCCTGGTAGCAATTGAAGCCTTTTTACCAGGTTCCAGTTTCCCAAAGTTTAAACTGATCGGGACCACGCAATCTCGCTGCAGAGGTCTCGATCGGAGTGAGGAACAGTGTGCCGCAACATTTTTTCTTTAAATTTTGAAAGGGCCCCGTCCGGGGTTTTATGCGAGTAAAAAAAGGGCTAATCAGTGGAGTCGGCTTCATCCTGTTACCGCGTTCATCAGCTGCAATTAGCATCCGGCACCTGACCCCGCCGGCCCGTGTAAACGGGAAACGAGCTGCTAATTTCCCGCTAAAAAAGCCAGTTTGGACCTTTCATCTGGGTAAAAGTAGTTTTAATTGTTCCACCAGAGATGTTATGGTGCCATGTGGTCAATAAAAGGCCAGAATGTCCTCCACCTCTTTAGCACTGAGCTTACTACCTTGGAGGGTAGCTAGAGTACCTATGTAGAGCTGTCAGAGTTGTGCCCCTGTCTGTGGGTTGCTGAACAGAGTGGTTTGAAGGTGCACAGTGGAGCACAGAATCCAAGATGGTGCCTGCTCCCTGTGCCTCTGCAGAGCACATAAAATTATATGGTGGTTTGGGTTTATCCCACGGGCCTTGAGTTTGACACGTGCTCTAAAACAATATGCCACAAGTAGTGCTGCTTTATATTAGTTTGACTGAATATATGAAAAAATTTAATGCGCCTTTCACTCTGATGCTAATCATGACAATAACCCTTACCCAAAATTGGGGTTAGGGTTAGAGTTTGGCTACTTGTAAGTAAGTGTTAACTCAGGTCTGCAGCGCCTGCGGTCTGGCGGTTTCCTCTCACTTCCGGTCTGATGGCACGTTAGGACCCAGATTGTCTCCAGTCCAGAAGCACTGCTGAGACGTAAGTTAACCCTTACAAACTGGTAAAAACCAAATCCCTTTCCCCAACTTTGGATTAGGAATATGATTATGGTCAATTATTTCTGGCTAACCGGAATCAAATGCAAAAAGTATTCCAGCAAAATAGGGATTGAAAAAAAACAAAAAAGTTATAAAACTCTTCTTTTATTTAGAAATGCATTAAAAAATGTAAGCATCATATATACAAAACGTCACTGTTGCCGTGTGCCCTTAATCATAACAATAAGGCTAGGTTTTCCCGAGGTAAAAACATTTTGATCCGATTTTCCCCGCCGACGCGCTCAAACGGCAAGTGCGCCCCTCATTACGGTAATCCCGTTCTCAAGAGAAAACCAGGGGGTTACGCCTTCTTGGGGGGGTCACGGGGGGGGGGGAGAAAAAAGTGTTTTAATTATAGTGGGAATACGGGAGAATGTGTTATTGGGGGGGGTGCCGGCCCCCTCGCCCCGCGGGTGTATGCCCCGCAATTACTCCGTGTGAACCTAGCCCAACATACAAGCTCTCTTAAATACAAAGTTAGCAATGTAATGTTACTTGCCTCACCTGACAGTGTCCGGCGACCTGAAATTAGCCAGTGATAAATCTAACACAGAAATCTAACCCAAATCAAATCATTAAAATTTGTGTTGAATTTGACAATGACCCAAATCCAAAGCGCAATAATGAGTAAAAATCATCTCATTGGGTGAGGTATAGCAGTATAGTGCTCATACACAATCTAGACAACAATATTTGGCTTTGCACATCTGAAAACCTTTTTAAAAAAAGAGGGGGCACCGGGGGTGGCGCAATATCATACACATTCCAAAACACAGCACACTATTAACTAAAAAAAAGGGACATAAGAATTTTTTTAAAAAGCATTTTCCGTT
>JAODAL010075011.1:0-14162 GCA_025379985.1 Phyllomedusa bahiana
AATTTTCCCCCTTCCCCTTTCATCCGACAGTGCCCGTTTTCAAAAATCTATCAGCAAGCTAAAGCCAAAAACAAAACAGAGTTGACCCCAAAACAGAGATCCCTTTTTAAAGGGGAATTTTTGCATATCTTCTGTGTTCTGAAATCCACCCTTCTTTCAGCTCCCAAAAATATCAGACAATCCTGAACCTTCTTTTCCTTTCTGACAGAAAAAAAGAAGGGGAAAACCAAACAAAATTGGTCAATGTCATAGAGTGGTTGGAGGGGGGAAAACAGTTTTAAAGGAAAACCAGAGGGGTTCGAGTGAGAAAGTTTTTCATTGGGAAAGAAAGCTTTCTGTCAGGGCGGCCGCGGGCCCCCACTCCCCCCTGCGGCCGTTCTCCCCCTCCCCCTGTGGTTTGGGGCCGCGGGCAACGCGGTCCCCCCGGGGCCACCCCTCGTCCCCCCCGGCTCATTTTCCCCCTTTGGCCCCGCCCAGTGAAACGCCGCTCCTGTCCTTTTTCCGGGCCGTCGTGCGGTGCCTCCCCCCCAAAGGCACTTCTTTGGCGACGGCTACCCTGGGTTTTTAAAAGGGGCCCCTTTTCCCCGGGAATTTGGGCTTATTCCCGGGGCCCACTGGCCCTATATAAAAAAATAACGCCCCCGGGGCACCAATTTTTGGTTGGCTTAGAGTGATTTTTGGAGTGCCCTTAGAGTCCGAAATTGCTTCCCCTTTGTACCAGTCCGTCCGCCACTTTTCCAGACCTTGCCTCCCTTGCCGCCTGCCCTGCCCTTTCTCCCCGGGCTCTACCACAACCTTTTGCCCCCCCGCCCGACCTCTGCCTGCCCCCAATTACCCCCTCGGATTACGTTTTTTTAAAAAACGCTGTCCCCCCCCCCGCCTCCGAAAACCGTCACGTCAGGGTTTTAACGACCTGGTAGAACACGCCGAAACAAGCCCATCCCGTTTTTGGCGGCGGGCTCGGGGAAAAAAAGGGGGGCTACTTAGTTTCCTTTCCCCTGGCGTGGTTTAAAGTATCATCGTTTGCGTGGCCCAAAAGCGAATCCCCCGGACCCCTCACAGTACAATCTGGCCTTTGGATTCCGCCAAAAAACCTCTCCCTGAACCCCGGACGTTACGCCCGGCCGTCGCCCACAAGCCAGCAAAATCCCACTCGGGGCCAAAGATGCAAAAACCTTGGGGCTCGTCTACCCCCCGCCTGGGGGCGGTTGCCCCCCTCCCCGGGCACCAGTCCCCTCCTGCAGCCATGGCCTACCCCCTCCTGCCCCGGGGACCTTCGCTGAAATTTTTTTTGCCGCCCCCTCTCGTAGGGAGGGAGCCCCCAAAAGTGAAAGATTTTTCATCACCCAAAAGGCTCCCATAAACATTGAATGTTGGGCCCTTCATTTTCCTACAAAAACGGGCTAAAGGGGGCCTTCTTTATTAGCCTCCAAACGGGCAAGCCGGCCTGGGCCACCCCCTGGGGCCCGAGGAGATCCGCTAATGGCAAAACCCTGAAAGCCCTTCCTCCCGGGGTTTCCGACTGTCTTTGGGGCCCTGGTCGCACCTCCCCTGCTGCCGCAGCTTTGCTCCGTCTCCGTCGGGGCGACTCCAGGGGGGACATACTCTGTGCATTCCGCACTTTAACCTGGGAGTTAGACTGGAACAATGAGGCCGGAACAACTTTGGGGGCCCGGGGCCCTTTCTGGGGACGCTTTTAAGGACGAGCTCGCGGGTTTGGAACCTGCCTTCCCAAAACGGACAAATTTAAATTTGGGTTTTGGGCCCCACCCGGTTTCGAAAAACCCTTTTGCTGAAAGAAAAACAAGATCTCCGCCCCCAAAAGGGCGAGCCTACCCGACCACGCCGCCTACCTCTTTAAAACTCCTTTCTTCAACGCCCACCGAAAAACCCCGCCAACTTTCATGAAAAACAACCCATGTAGTGGAAAGGCACATTTTGCCCCGGGGAGGAACGCCAAAAGCGACGCTGGGGCAATTGGGGTTTTTTCTACGGGGGCGGGGGGTTCCCAAACCATTCATTGGAGACTGCCCCGGTTTGGCCCCGGGGAAAAACCCCCCCGCATTTTAGGCCCGCAGGAGAGGCAACCCGGGGTTGTCAATCCCGGCCTCCCCCCCCGCCCTTTCCCAGTTCTTTGCGGAATTTTCCCCGGGACAGAAACCTTCCGGGTCCACCCCCTTTCCCCGGGAACTGGGGGGTCCCCCGGGGTAACTTTCACCACCACGGGGTGTCCCCGAAACCGGGCTTCCAGCCCCCCAGCAAAAAAACCCATTTTCCCGTGCCTCAAGGATGCCTTTTTCGGTTCTGCCCTGCCCCCCCTCCCCTTGCAGATTGGGCCTACTCGGGAAACGTAAAACAAATTTCAAACTGCCCCGTTCCTTTTCTGAGATCCTCGGGCCCCTTCCCCTCCCAAAAACACGCGCCGAACCAAAACGGGAAACACGGGCAATTTTCTTCTTTTGGGGCCCGGGGATGCCCCCTAAACGATGCCTTCGGGCGCCCCCAAAGCCCGTTTTTCTGCCTCAAACCGATTCTTCAAAAGCCCCCGCCAGGCCCGCCGCCCTTCCCAAATTTTTTTCCCGTTTTTTTGTTTTTTTTGAAAGACAGGCAAACCCTCTGCCCCCCGCACGGGCCCTTCGATTGCCCTAAGACCTGAAACCCCGGTACAAAATTTTCCCGGCCCAAAGGGGGCGGGAGTTTACCCCTTTCCGCCCCGAGACAAAGGCGATGTCCGACACATTAAAGAGAATTTTCCGCAAAGGCTTTTTTCCGCAAGCCCGTCCTCGCCTGCGGGAGCCGGCCCCCTTCTTTGTGGAAAAGAAAATGGAACCCTCCGGCCCGAAATCGATTACCGGGGCCTAATAAAAAAAAACCGTAAAGAATAAAACCCCCCCCTCCCCTTTATCTGAGCTATTTGCCGCCTTCCCGTCGAAAATTTTTTTTCTAAACTGGCCCTCCGGGGGGTGTTTTACAACCCCCAAAAATTCGGATCCAAAGGTGACGAGGGGAAAAAACACCCTTTAAAACACCCGCAAATTGGCCATTTTTCGAATATCCCCTCTCCCAATTTCCCTCTGCAACCCCCCGGGGTTTGTCCTTCCAAAACTTCTTTTAATGAAAATCTTCCGGGATTTTAATAGCTGCTTTAAATTGTTTATCTAAAACCATATTCTTATCTTTTCCCTAAACCTAGAGACTCACCGCCACCCCGTCCCCCAGGTGCTCAGACGCCTCCGAAAACCCCCAAAACCTTTTTTCCAAGGGGGAGAAGTGCCTTTTTCCGCGCACCCCCCTTCCCCTTTTTTTTGGGGTTACATCGGTCCAATAAAGGGGCAACAGCTGGACCCCCCCCCCAAGCTCTTTTCCTTTTTTCTCCCATTGGCCCCCGTCCTTTGGCCTTGGGGCCACCAGCGCTTTTTGGGTTTTTTCCCAATTTTTTTAAAAGCAATTTTCCCACAGTTCTCCTCTCTTGGCTCCAATTGGGGGTCCTCACCAAGAAGGGTCCCGCCCCCAAAAACTTTGGCCCTTTCCCAACCCAAAGGCTTTAAAAAACGTCTGAAAGCTGCTTTTTGCCTCCCCTCCCTCACTCCCCCGTCGGACCCTAAACCCCCGGGTTTCTCTTAAGGTCAAACGCCTCCTTCGCAGAATTTTCCTCCTGGGGAAAATTTGGCGGACTTTGCGGTTTCTTCTCCAAAACCTTCCCCTCCTGCCGAACGCAATTAAACTACCCCGGTGACCCGGAGCTTTTTGCCAAAAATTGGCCCCCCAGAGGAAGGGCCCCATTTTGCGGGGGGGGCCCCCCAACCCATAGAATCAAACACAATCATAAAAAATCTTCTCTATTTACAATCTGCCAGCGATTGAATCCACGTCAAGCCAGAGGTCGCTTTTCCCTTCCCCGTTTTAATTTCCTTTTTACCCTTCCGCCCCGGCAAAAAAAAAACTCAGGGACGGGCCCCCTAGATCCCCGACAAAGTGGGGACGGGGGCCACCCCTGCAGCACATCATTCCTCCCGGAAAGGCTTTTTTTTCGGGGAAACTCCTGTAGACCTTCAACAATTAAAACCTTTTCCGGGGGAAAACCTATGTTCCCTACTGCTTTTCGGCCTCGAAACCAAAAAGGGACATTTTTCCCCGAACAGCAGTCATCCCGGGGTCCGCAAAACCGGACAACTCATCTCAGGGTTTCTATTGGGGGCCCACCCCGCACAGGAAAGTTAAAGGGTTTTTTTCCCCAGCCTTACCTCCTTTTCTCAGAGCAAAGTTCCCCCGCCTCAGACCCCCGGTTTTGCTTTACCCCCCTCCCGGTGCCAGAGAAACCTTGGTCCCATATTGCAAGGATTTTTGGGACTGATCCCACCCCCCCCTCCGGAAACCCCGGGCATTTTGGGGGGTGGTGGAAAAGATTTTCTAAAATGGCTCATTTTTTGCCCTTCCCCCGGGGAAACCCCCGCACCCCCAATAGGGCCCCGCTAATTTTTCCACCACAACCCTTTTGGTTACACGGGCCCCTTTGCACATCATCTCTGAAGGGGAGTCCAGTTTTTTATCTAAAAATTTTGGCGGCTCTGTGGTTTCTCATTTTCCCTTTCCCGCGGACTTTTTCCTCTGCTACCACCCTCAGACCAACGGGGAGGGGGAGAGGGGCCCAAACCCCTTCCCTTTGGGACTTATCTGCAACATTTTGTTTTTCTGCCCTTTAGGATAACTTTGGCTGACCCTTCTCCCCCGGCGGGAAATTCTCATATAATTCCCTAACTCGAGTCCCCCTAGAGCCCCCCCCCCTTTTTTTTTGTATTTGGGGGTTAAAATCCCCCCCCCCCGCCTCTCCCCCTAAACCTTTGTTTTACCCTTTTTCCCGCCTTATGCCCCCAAATAAAAGAAAATCAACCCCTCCCGGCAGGTCACTCGCAGGGCCCCTTTTTCAGGCTTTTATTCTAATAAAGTTCGGGCCAAAGGGACCGGAGCCTCCCCCCCGTATTTAAAACCCGGGATAGGGTGTGGGAATCGGCCAAATACATCATTTTTTAAGTACCCAGCTACAAGTTTGGGGCCCCAAATAATTTGGGGCCCTTTTTGGGGGCCCTTTCCCTCAGCTTAACCCCCGGTCCCCCAAAAAGCTCCCATGCCTCCCCCTCTCGGTTTTTCCCAACGCCTTTCCCTTCTCGCTCCTCAAGCCTGGTGTGAAAAGCTTCCCCGGGGGATCTGTCCCCCCCTTTGGGCCCAAAATTTAGATTTAAAAACTTTGAGGTCAAGGAAGGGGCTGGGCGCAGAAGACAAGGGGGGGGGAAGCGGTTTTTTTCCATAGACTGGAAGGGGGGTTTGGGCCAGAGGAGCGTTTGGGGAGCCGGGGGGCAAAAATTTTCACCAGGGTCTCCTTGCTAGGTTTTAAAAAAAAAGGGGGGGAACCTAAAGGGGAAGGGGGGGGCTGTCATTTCGGCCGCGGGGGCCCCTGCCCCCCCCGGCGGTTCCGGGGTTTTTCCCGCCCGCTGGGGCTTTGGCGTGGGAAAAACGGGCCCCCTCCACCTCGTCCCAACCCCCCGGGCTACTTTTCCCGGCCCCGCCCCCATGCACCCCCCCCTGTCCGTTCCGGCCCCTCGTTCCCCGTGCCCCCGCCCCCCAGGGGGGGAAAGGGGGGCGACGGCTTTGGGCTAGAATTTAAACAGTGCCCCCGGAAAAAGGCCCCACACTCGTTTTCCAGATTGTTTTGGGGTGCTTTGAGTGGAGGTTTTTTGGGGGTCTTAGTCCGTATTGCTTACCCCTGTCCCCGTCCATCCCCCGCCCCCCTTTTTTCCCGACCTTTCCCTGCTTGCCGCTTGCCCTGACCTTCTCCCGCTTTTGCCAGAACCCGGGCCGGCCTCCCCCTGACCTTCTGCCTTTTCCCCCGACAAACGGCCTGGATTCCCGATTTTGTCCCAACGCAGTCCCCCCGGCCCCCCTTCCAAGAAAGTCACTTCAGGGTAACGACCTGGTACCCTAAACGCCGCACCCAATTCCATCCCCATTATGCGGCGGGCTCGGGTAAAAAACCGGGGGCTCTTAGATTTCCGTTCCCGGGCGTGGTTTTAAGGGTTATCATCGCTTGGGGTTGGGCCCGGCGAATCCCCCCCGACCCCCCACAATGACTGGGCCACAGAGGGGCACAACACAGATGTTGGGGGTGGCAGCAACATCAAAAGGGGCCACAGAGGGAAACAATCAAAGACTGGGGGAAGGTTGCAGAACACCCACTAACCACGAGTGGCAAAGGGACGGGTTGAAAGGTAACAAAACTGAGTAGGCCACAATGGCACAATGCCCAAAAGAAATGGAGGGGGTGTCAATAACAGCCCCTGGTAAAAAGGGGGGTGGAAGAGGGAGCATTGGAAAGCAGATGGGGTTAGTTCAGGTGGGGGCAGCACCCAGAATAGAACTGGGGGCAGGTGGGTTTGAATTCAACTAAATTTCAAATTTTTTGGTTTAAATCTTTCATGGTTTAAATCTAATCTAAGCAAAAAGGAAAATTGGGTGGGGCAAAATTTCCGGGCCCGATCCCCACGCCTAAATTCCTTTTTGAAAAATTGATTCTCCTCAAAAATTTCGGGTGGAAAAGCATTTTCCCTTTGGGTGGTAACGTTTGGCTCCCACCGCACTGAACATCAACCCTTAAGGCAAAACACGGGGTTCGGGCGGGACACCCCCTTCTCCAGCCCAAACCCGGCAATTGGGGCCCAAAAATTCCATTTGGGCTGCCAGACCCCAGGTTCTCCTACCTGGGGGGAAATTGCTTTCCAAATACCCCAACCACCTCCCGGGTTCAGGGCCTCCTCCGGGTTCCTGCTGAAAGGCGGAGTTTTTTCCTCACTAAAAAGGGGTTGAAAAAAACGCTCATAAAACGACCCAAATTTTTTAAGCGCTGCTGATGGAGGCCCCAAACTGCCCCCTACCTCTTCACCCCCCCACAAAAACCCTTTGGGGAAATTTGTACTGAGCGATGAGGAACCCCCCTTTCCGAACCTGCCCCAGAGGATGACGAGGGCAGCCATGGAAAGGGCCAAAACTGACTACATAGGATTTTTTCCCTTAGTACGGATTTTTCCCCCCCCAAACTCACAGGGGGAAAAAAGGGGCTCCCATTTTAAGGGTTAGTGGGGGGTTCCAAGAGGGGAGAGCCCAAAGTTACCCCTCTGCCGGATTTTTGACTAAAGGGCTGTCGCTACCCCAGGCAAACCCTGCAGCTGTGGGCCATCTGCGCAAGTAAATCTGGGGGAACTCCCTCCCCCTTAACTCCCCCAAAAATATCCCACGGTTTTGGCCTCCCGTCACTTTCTCTTCTTCCACATCCCTTCTACCTCCCCCGGGCTGCTTTTTTGGTTTCCTCCTCTCCTTCACCTAGTAAAAAAAAACCACCCTTTTCACCAGACACTGCTTGCACCCAAATTTTCCTCCTCCTCCAAATTTTCCCCCCCCCCCGGGGACTAAAGGTGGCCGTGAAAAGTAGTCGCCACGTCTCCAGTCCACTGACCAAAACAAATTTTCAGCAATTTCCAGGCATGAAGCAGTGGAATGATTTAAATTCATTGCAAGTCCTGGCACGACAAAAAAACCTTTGCCTCCTAAAAAGGCCGGGAAAAAACGCAGGGGGTCACGTAGGTTTCCCAAATTTGGTTTGACATAAAAATACACGGGGGAGGCTCCTACCCCTTTTTTTTAGAATGTCTTGCAGATGGGGGAAGACCAGGAACCTTTTGGGCAACAGATTGAACACTTGCTCCTTGGTGCAGGGGCGACACCATGTTCCTTCTTTTTTGTCCGTCAAACCCTGGGTTCCCCATTTGCAGTTGTCGCGGAAAAACCACACATTGATTTCGTAGGGATGGGCGGGGGACAGTTTTCCCCCCTGTGTACTTTTTTCGCCCGGCAAACCAAGGGAAACCTGGGCCCCCACAAGGGGGTATAAGGGGGGAGCACTTAGACTTGTGAGGCTGAGGTGGGGGTGGAAGAGGAGGGGGAAAATTAGCGCAGGAACAGCAATTTTTACAACCTTGAGGAAAAAAGGGAGCATCTCCGTTCAAGTTGCTGGTGGGGAAACTGAACAGGAAACACATTCCAAACCCCTTGGCCAAAAAAACACGTACTGGCCCTGAAACCCAAAATTACAGCTCCACTTTATAGGCTCAAGGATGAACCCCCCCTTTTTTCTACAAATTTGTGCAGGGGTTGGGGGAAAGGGCCTTTTTTTGGGAAAAAAAAAAAAAATTTGGACTTTTCCACCTTTCACCCCGACACCAAAAACCCTTATTTTTCCCAACGGGTTTAGGAAAATCCACCACTTAGAAAGGGAGGACCCGCATCCCCCAACTTTTACAGGAGTCATGGGGGCAAACTTCTCAAAAATGGGATACTGCCCTCTTTGGGAAATTTTGCCCTGGTAACGACTGATGGCACCACCCAGTGGTGTAGGGAAACAGGGCATCGGGTAGGTAAATATTGGAAAAGGGCAAACAGCCCCCTTTGGGAGAGGTGGGGAGGGCCTTACGGCTCAATGGGATTTTGGGCCCCTGGGGGCTGTTGCTGCGCGGGGAAAAAAAATTAAACCCCCCCATCGAGACCCGTTTTCTCCCAAGGCCACTGGGGGTTAACCCCCTGCATTTTTTGACCCCAGGGGCCATGGTGCCAACCTTAGGTCCCTGGACATGTTTTCCCCTAACTGCCCACCCGACTCTAAAAAAAACACAAAGTTCGGGGTCCTCCGGTGTTTTTTGGGAAAAAAACCCGCCACACTGCCCCAGTAAGGGGATTTTTAAACCGGGCCCCCAACACCCCCACTGAGTGACTACTACCCGGGGTGCTGCCCGGTGACCCCCTGGGGAAATACTTTTCCCCGGACCTGCGAAGCGGGTGGGCCCACCCCCCAAGGGCCCGTTTGGCCCCAAACCCCCGCACGCTTTCCATCCGCTTACCACGGCCCCCAAATAACCCCACTTCTGGCTGCGCCCCTGCTTGATACGCAACCTGACGCCTTCCCTTTTCCCCCCGAAGATGAAAGAAGCCCTTTGCTTTTCCCCACCCCCCAATTGTTATTGGCACAACGTCATCGTTTTAAAGTTTTTCCCATCAAACTGTCCTCCTCCCTGGTCTCCGGGGATGCAGAGTCTGACCCTCGAACCCAAAAAACCCCCATCCATCTCCACATTACCCAAATTGCCCCCTACTGCAAAAAAAAGCGGATGTCGCCCCACCTCTTTGCTGGGCCCAAACCTCCTTAATTTTCCTCAAATAGTTCATCCTCGCTGAAAAAGTTGCAAACCCAGACCACATATAAGTTCTCTGGCTTAGGGAACTAACGAAAAGGGTTTGGCCATCCTTGTTTTAGCCGTCCTTCTTTTCAAAAATATATAGGGGTTTTGAGCAATTTTATTTATGAAATTTGTGTTTGTTTATTTTTTAAATTGCAACGATTAATTTTCGACAAAATTTTAAAACGGGGACGGTAATTTAACTTGATCACTTTTTCGATCACGGCGAAAAAATTTTGGTTAAAAAACTGTTCCAAAAACCCAAATTTAAAATCCCCCCAAATTTTTCCCCGGGGGGCTTTCCCGCATTTTGGCGGCCCCGGGAAATCACTTTCAGAATAAAAGCAGGGGAGAAGGGTTTGTGCGAAATTTTTGGACGGGATGTGGGATTTTTTCATTTGGGTGAAAAATCACATGACCCGGGTTTTTTAAAAAGTATAACCTTTTCCGTTCATGAAACATTTTGGGGGTCAGCATCCCTAGCCTAGGGGCCCTGCGCTCTGCCCTTTTGTCCAAACCCGGTCAGCAAACCCTCACGAAATTTTTCTAAATTTTTTTTCCCCCGAGACAAACTCTACTTTTTAACTGTATCCCTTTGAACTTTTTTAGATCAAGGGGGAAATTCAGAATTTTTTGGGAGTTTTTGGGAGAGAATTTTAAAAGGGGCATCCCACCGCTTTAAAGCACGGGGGTTTGGGAAACGGGGGGGGGGAACCCCCGGGGAAAAACCGACAAACTCTATAAAGGATACTGGATAATTTTACAAACTAAAACTTTGTTTAGACATTTGCCAAATTTCCCCTTTTAAAATTTGGATACAGATTTTTTAATTTAAAACTGCCGGTCTATTTTTTTTGGGCAAAACTCCACTTTTATTATCAATACATTTAGATAGGGTTTTTTTTTCAATTTTGCCCAAAAACCCCGCTTTTTTGATATAGCCACCTTGGCAGTTTAAATTTGGGAAACCAATTTAAATTTTTTTGTCCCCCACAGGGGGAATTGATAGGTTTCCAAAAATACCGTTTATTTTTCCGGGAATACATTTTCCCCAAGGGGTTTTTTTTTCACTTTTTTGGGCAATCAAAGCTTTGTTTTTAAAATAAACTACCTTTTTCATTTTAAAAAAGAAAACACAAATTTTGTATTTACCACAGGTGAATTTTAAAAGATGCCAAAAATTTTCCGTTTTATTTTCCTTTTAAAATTTCAACAAAGGTTTTTTTTTTCCTTTTTTGGTCAGTCAAGGGTTTTTTGATAAGGTACCTAGCACTTAAATTTTTAATAAGCATTTTTGAGACACCACAGGGAATTGAAAGGTGCCAAAAATAAACCCTTTTTTTAAACCGTATACATTCAGACATGTTTTTTTTTCACTTTTTGGGCCCTAAGCTTTTTTTGATAAGCTACTTTTTCAATTTTAAAATTTTTAATTTCCGCAATTTTTTTTAAAGGCCCCCACAGGTGAATTGAAATTTTCCAAAAAAAAAACCCTTTATTAACCTAAACAAATTCAGACAAAATTTTTTTTTCACTTTGGGGCGGGGGGCCCAAACTTTGTTTTAAAGAGGGACCCAGCCCCCTTAAATTTCAATCCAGCAATTTTTTTTTTTTTTTTTGATTTTTAGGGATTTGAGAATAGCTGGGGATTTTGGGCCCTCTTTTAAAAAAAGAACTTTCCCAAAAATCTTTCCCTCCTTCTCAAAATTTTTACTTTTTGGGAAATTTGGAAACCCAAATTTTAGGGGGTAAGCTAGCAAAGGGGGGGAAAGGGCATTGGGGGGAGAGGGGAAGAAGAAAGGGCTCCGTCCATTTACTGGCGGGGGAAAACACCTGGGCCCGCGGGGTCGTCAGTTTCAGGACCGGTTTAGGGCCCGTCCATCGCTGGGTTTTAGGGCCCTTGAAACTCAGTAACAAAAAAAAACCGCCAATCGTTCTTCAGTGGTTTTAAAGCAAACCCCAAGGCCAGCAGTCCCCTTTTCCTCCCGTCCTCCCAGCACGGCCCAAATTCAACATCCCCCACCCTCAGCATTCTCCCAAAAATGAAGCGAAAGGGACCCAAATGTCAACTCAAGTACCCCCACTGTGGAAAAACCCCTTTTCCGAACCTCTTTTTAACAAAATGCCTTTTGGGGGCAAAAAGGGAGGGTTTAAAAAACAAGAGGCCAAAAAGGATGATTTTGTCTGCTTTTGACGCCCAATTTTCTGAAGCCATCAGAGGAGGATAAGGAAGCCGTCAATCGGGAAAAACCCGGGCGGGTTTTGGGGAACGCCTTTTCAGCCCCCCTTGCTTTTAGCCCGCAGCTTTTGGATGCAAAATTTAGGACGAAAAAAGTCACCCCGTTTTTTTAAAGTGATGGGAAAGGTGAAACGACATTGCGGGGGTCCATCGTGGCCCCCCCTTTTCCCCGGGAGAAAAATTGGGTTGCGAGCGCTTTTATCAAATGGACGAGGAAAAGACATGGGGTAGTGTCCAAAGCGGGACCCCCCCAAAAAGGGAAAAGGGGCCCGGTTTTTCAGAAGTCCCTGATAAATTCCACCACCACGTACGGAAACCCCCCCTCGCTTTTTCGCCGTCAAAAAGGTCCAGGACCTCTCAAGCCTGGGCCTTCTTTAGCAAGCCCCCTGAATTTACCCCGGTGTCATAAGGCGCCTATTGCCGGGAAAAAAGCAAAAGTAGGGGGGCAAGAATCTTAGGGGGTTTTAAAACCCCCACCCAAAAATTTTTATTCACAAAAGCACGAAACTGATTTGAAAAAGGGGCAACCACGGCCAAAAAAGGCCCCAACCCCACCCCGTTTTTTCCCAAACCCCTGTCCCCACCTCCCGTCTCTTAACCCCCTCCGCCACCACCAAACGTTCCTCTCTGCCCATGTCCTCTTTAGATTTATGATCAGGGGTCAGCTTTACCTTTTAGCCTCCACCAACGCCCGGTACCAACCCCACCCCCCCAAGACCCAACCTACCCCATTCCTTTCCGCCAGTTTGGGCGACCGCAAAACTTTTACGCGGCCATTTTAGCAGCCAGCCTTCAGGGGTTCCAGGTTTTTGGAGCAGAAAAACTTTTTAAACCCAAACCATCCCAAAGCCCGAAGCCTGATGTCGGCATTTTCCAGGCTTTTGGGCCTTGGAAATGTTCCTTTTCCCTTGTGGACCAGAAAGGGGTTCCCCCCACGTCATTTGGGCCCCTTTCCTGGCCCCCCAAAACCAGATGCCGACAGGGAAATTTTTTGCCAGAAAAGCCGCCCTCCCTTTGGGCCCGCCACCTTTTCCAAACCCGAAATTTCCAAAAGCGCTTTGGGCCCGCATCTGTGTCCGGAAAAAATCCACCTCCCCCCACACATGGACTAGTAAGCACGGCCAATGGCCTAAAATTTTCTGTGAAAAGCCACTGGGGTTTAGCGGGTGGATGACTGGGCCTGGGCGATTGGTCCCCAGGGTCGGGGGCACGCCCCTTTTAAAACTGCAGGGAAGGTGCATGGCTTTTATTTCCCCCCCCCGGCCTAATTTGGGATCACGGGGCCCCGAGGGAAAACCAGGCCGAAATTTAAAAATTAAATCCGGGGGGCTTGGAGACCGTACACACAGGCAGGGCCTTTAGGTACCCCCCCGCAACGAACCGGGGCGCGGCTGGGTGACAAAACCTTGTTCCAGGGGAAGGTTTTTGGTTGGGGATAACGGGCGAAAAACTTCTGGCCGGGCCCCTTTAAAGGGCCCCTTTGGCTGGAGCACATCCCTTTTCCTGGCACATGTCCCCTGAACCTCGGCGTCCAAAAATTTCTAAAGCGCTACCCGGGGGCCTGGACTGCCTGCTTTAAGAAGGCTCAAGGTCCCGAGGGTTTGCAAGACCGCCGGCCCCCCCCCTGCTTCCGGCCCGGCCCGGCCTTTCGAAGCGTTTTAGCTCGGCCCCCCCCGTCAAAACCCTCCCCATTGTTTTAGGTGGCAACACCTTAATTCCACCCTCCACATGCTTCCCCGACTTGTTGGGGGGAAAACAGCGCCAAAAACCCCTTACGCAGTACAAGTGACACATTTGGGCCGGGCAAGCACGGTGGGGACCTCGGGGTTTAAACCAAAACCCCAGGGGTGGAGGGATTTTTGAAAACTTTTGGGACCATCCTTGTCCGTTTTGAAAAACCACCAAAATGGTCATTGTTGGGCGATGCCCTTGTCACATTTACCATTGTGGGGGAAACTTAGTTCTGGGAAAATCGTTTTTTTTACTCTGAAACATCAGGTCCCCCCCAGCGACGGGGGAGGAGACGGAAAACAGATGCACCAAAAGGAGTTTTCCCCTCCGTCGAATCCCAAGGCCCACAGTTTTCCTTCCAAATTTTAAAAACTTTTCCATTTAGGGAGTGGTTCGGGGTCCCAGGACTAGGCAAGGGGGGCGCATCAGCTCTCAGGGGGCATCATCTGAGGGAAGTCGGGCCCCTTTTTTTGAAGCGGGCCGGAGGAAAACGGGGGAGGAGGGGGAGGTATTCCCAAACACCGATTTTCCGGAAAGGGGAAATGGGCCTTGGAAAGAGGTTTTACGCGAATTTTAGGCGGGGGGAGGAAGATGAGGGAAAATCAGTTTTGGGTATCGGCCCCCCGACCCAAGGCTTTGGGAAATCAAGGCCCATCTCTCACATGAGTTTCTTGGGATTGGGGCCCATTTCCCCCCAACATGATCCTCGCATTAAGGCCATCAAAATGAAAAAACAGTTAAATGGGTTTGGGCCCCCCTCCTGGATCCCCCGGGGGAAAAAAAAAACTCAGCACTTTCCCTTTCCCCCCACCCAAAAGAAGAGAAAAAACAATAAAAGGGGACCTTTTTTTATTGATCCAAATGGGGGCCCTTTTTTTGCGTCCCCGATTCACCGGGTTTTTCAAATGTCATTT